>QLTV01004146.1:4337054-4347207 GCA_003457575.1 Thermophis baileyi
GATTTGAAGATGTATTGGACTAAGAGAGAGTGATTGGCCCAAAGGCACCCAGCTGGCTTTCATGGCTAAAGTGGGACTAGAACTCACAGTCTCCTGGTTTCTAAGCAAACACCTTGTGGAAAGCACCTTTGACCCCATTTCTTCTAAGATTGCAGGTAAAATATGTGATTTTTGTAGACTTAGGAGTTGTAAAAAATAATTTGGAGCCTATACATCGATTTCAGTTTTTTCTATCAGCAGATTTGAAACACATTGAGATATATAAGTAGGAGAAAAATACGTAAATGGGCAGAGGGACTAGTGGGAAACCCAAAATAGTTCAGTGAACACTGTATTAATTGGCTATAAGGAAGGCATTGAAAGATGAGTGGGAAGTGGAATGGAATGAAATGTCATTGGAATTGCTATTAGAAGGGACAAAATGATAATTGACTGGATCACCAAATAAAAACATTTCACTATATGATATATTATATCACACCCAGCAGATTCTTGTTGAAGGCATGTAGAATTTTAAAATTCAAATGCAGGTCATTAACCCAGTCTTTGTGTAAAACATTGTTTTCTTTTCTATGACATGCAGTTATTACTGGTATTTTAAAGTTTTTTAGAACTTATAAATATTTAGGATGGTACAAGAAGACTTGTTTTGGAAGGACAAAAATAGCGTGGCTTGAAATCTGGAAACAAATAAAAATTGCAGCCAGACACCCCTTTATTGGCAAATTAAACCCTTTGAAAACACAAGCTTTCTACCTGATGCTGACCTAGCTTTAGGCAAAGTGGTTAGAATAGGATCCTAATTAAGAACGGAATGGATGCAATAATGGTAATCAATGCATTCAGAGTCTTCCTATGATCATGAAAGGAGAATATAAAGAAAGTCAGGTAATGAACACTCAGCTGAAACTTAATATTGATTCTAAAATCAATTTTAGAATCAAAAGATGACCAATATGCAGACTTGGATTGAAAAGAACAGGATCCCTAGGACCTAACAATCTGTCCATCATTACTAGTTGACTTCACTTGAGCACCTCGCGCAATGAAAAAAATATTTTCCTCATATTCAAGTACCATTGACTATCATTCCTCGGGGCAAGGAGATTTAGGATTAGAAACCTAACTCTAACCCTAAAAAATGTGACACAGGTGAAGGTTCGAGTCTATTCACTGTTTTTCCAAAATGGAGATCACTGAGTAATGGATGGAAGTTACAAGAAGGCAAATTCTATATCAGGGGTGTCAAACTTGCGTCGTCATGGCAGCGTCACGTGATGTATTGGGACTTTTTCCCCCTTTGCTAAACCGGGCGTGGGCATGACCAGTGCGTGATGCATCCGGCCTGCGGGCCGCGAGTTTGACAGCCCTGTTCTACAAGGATGTTAGAAAGAAACTAAGCTAAGTGTAAGAGCAGTTCCACAGTATATCAATCTTCGAGCTACCTTGGAAAGAGGACTTAATTTGGATTCCTACACTAAGCAGGGAATTGCCAAAATGCACTACTCTGGTTCTGTTATTCTGTGACTGTTGACAGTTGCACTTTCTGCTTCAACTTTTGTGTTTTATTTATTTATTTATAAATTTTATAGGCCACCCATCTTACCTCAAAGTAATTCTGAGCAGCTTTTGACACTGTTTTTGGCAGATTTAAAACAGGAAAGGCCGACTTCTAAGCCATTTTCTAATGAACGTTGGGATTTCAGATCCAGTTTCAATATCAAGGAGACTGTGTGCCTGTAGACTTTGCTTTCTCTGTTTTGTTTTTTCAGGTCCCCAGCAACCCACAGATGAAACTAAAACAGCTGACTAACTCTCAGACAGTTTCTGGACAGTAGAAAATAAAAGTTCTCTCATCATAAAAGTTGGAACTTTCATTTTGCAGGGTTTTTTTAGCTACAATACTGGGAGCCAATTAAGTTTTCATTCACACCAGGAGCATATAAGCTTGTATGATGTAGTTTACCAGCAGGGAAGTTACAAATTAGCAGTTTGGTTTGACTGCAAAAATCAAGAAGATATTTTTAAATGGCATGGTTTTTACTGGTACCTGCTGAGTTTAAATATTCTCCTCCTTCTATCGTTCATCAAAAGTCACGATAAGTACTTTGATACTATTATATACAGAGAATTAATTAATATAAAAGGTAACATGCAAACTGGCAGAATTAAAGTACTTGAAAGTTGCACTTCATACCCTACTGATAAATCACTGCAGATGCATCTACTTGTGTTAAGTAAGACTATTTAAACTTTTTGACGTTGAAAAATAAAAGAAATAGAAACAAAAAAGGTTATTTTAAAAGCCCTATTTCTAAAACTTTATCAAAGCAAACATTTCCTTCATGTTATGTCTCTGTAAGAAAACTCTTTAAAAGTAACGTCTGGGAAAAAAATGGTATAATATTTTAAAATATTGTTTATGGAAAATGCAGTACTAGTAAAACTCTGACCATAATGTGTATTTAAATTTCTACCAGGCATTCTCTCATTTTATGAGGGATTTTTTTATATATAATATGTATAAGTTTCATTATTTAAAAGTTTTATTTTCTATAGATATATACAGTATATAGTTCTCTATAAATATAGTGCAGTTATAGATATTATCTCTGTAAATAAAATGTAAAAAAACCCACGAAGATTAAAAGGTCCCTAGAGTCAATCCCAATACTGATAAGACATAGATATGCCAATGTTATTTTTTGATAATAATTTGAAGTGGTTTCCATTTTTTTCCATTCCGGTTTAGGTTACTCTTCTGGAACTTTCCGACAGTTTCCCCTCCAACTATTAACCACATCCAAAGCTTCTTAGTCTTTTTTTAGTTTGCCAAGTAAAGGGAATCAGCCAAGGATAGCTAAGTGCCACCTGTTGCAAACAGTATTTCTGTTTATGAAAGTATAAAATCCTCTCTGAAGTGGCACAGATAATGTCTGTAATGGCCACAGTTGCCAGCAGAATGCCAGGAAGTCTTTTCTTTAGACTACAAGCATTCAACCTTGCAGCTCAAGACTACCCAGAAGATACTGGCCATGAAAGTTTATACCAATAAATTGTCTATAATTGTCAGAGAAATGTTTGTGACCATTGCAAAACAATGTGTCTGATCCAGATTTAGGCAGCAAGTTTGGAATGGATTTTCCTCTCTGAGGATAGGAAGAGAATCCTAATCTGGCTATCAAAATGGGAGATTCTAATATGGGTTAGGTATCCCAATATTAATATTTGTGTCCATTTTAAATTACATCTTTTTCCTTGAGTTTGCTGTTGGAAAATTTTAATGGGGAGGGGAGAATAGGAAGAATAAAAGAAGTATTAATCCTGCTGACTTTGCTTAGTTAATTTGATTGTTAACCACCTTTCTTCAGATGGTCAAATACCTTTACTACCAAATTCAACAAGGGGAGAATGGGGAAAGAGTGATGCTACACAGGAGGCATGGAAAGCTGTCAGGAAGTGGGAAGTGGTGATTAATGTTTGGAAAAATAGTTGGATTTATAAAAATGAAAGGTCATGGAAAGTAAGTAATAATGGAGCAAATTAAGACAGTGCATTTAAAAACAAGAACCTTTACAATCATTTATACTGTTGGCTGCATCAACAGGGGGATAGCATTAAGATCACAGGAAATGATAGTACTGCTGTACACTGCACTAGTGAGGCCACACTTGGAATACTGCATCCATTTCTGGTCACCACGATACAGAAAAAGATGCTGTGCTGTGGCACTAGAAAGAGTGCAGAGAAGAGCAATAAAGATGATAAAGGGTACGATGAGCGGCTAAAGGTACGTAACAGTATGTTTAGCCCAATGAAGAATTGCTTAGGAGAGACATGATAGCTGTCTTTCACTTGAAAGACATCTGTCACAGGGAAGAAGGCATCAATTTATTTTCCATAGTACCTGAGGGCAGAGCAAGAAGCAATGAGTTGAAGCTCCTCAAAGGGAGTGCCAACCTGGAAATAAAGAGGAAGTTCCTGGCAGTGAGAACAATTAAACAATTAATGCCTCTTTGTTTCAACTTGTCAAACAGCTTGCCTCTCATACTTGGGGGTCTTCCATTGCGGAAGGATTTTAAGAAGATATTGGACAACCATTTGTATGGGATGGTTTAAGGACTCCTGTTTTGGGCAGGGGTTTGGATCAGGGGTGAAATTCAGCAGGTTCTGGAGAACCAGTAGTGGAAATTTTGAGTAGTTCGGAGAACCGGCAAATACCACCTCTGGCTGGCCCCAGAGTGGGGTGGGAATGGAGATTTTGCAGTATCCTTCCCCTGCTACGCCCACCAAGCCACGCCCACCAAGCCACACCATGCCCACCAAGCCACCGCCCAGAACCGGTAGTAAAAAAAATTGGATTTCACACTGGTTTGGATTAGAAGACTTCCAAGGTCCCTGCCAGGCCTATGGTTCTATTCTATTCTAATAAATATTTAGAACATTATATTTTTTTGATTTTTGAAAACTCCTACAAAGTCAAAAACAAGGAACCTTTACAATCATTTATACCTACTAGTCTCGTCTTACCTGTCCTACTAGATTGACCTTTTTAAGGAGCTGCAATCATATTTAGTGTGATCAATAAGATAAAGTAGCATCGATTTAACTATTGTCGCAAATTCCTGGAACTTCCCTGAGGAGATCTGCAATAAGGTCCCCCGTGTTTATCGATAATACCTACATCTATGTTTCTTTCATGTCAAAATCCAAAGAGGAGTAGCTAATACTTTTGAAAAGAAAGAGAAGGTTGAAAAAAAGTTTTAGACCAGTCTGAAATGAACAGAATGAAATTCATCATTCAACTGCTGGAAAAATCCTGCAGTTGGAAAGGAAAACAAACCTGAGATATAAGGTTTTGGATAGAATATTGGATTAGCTTGATAGTAATACAGGTAGTCCTTGATTTGCAACAGTTCATTTAGGGACTGTTCAAAGTTACAATGGCATTGAAAAAAGTGACTCATGACCATTTTTCACACTTATGACCACTGCAGATTCCCCATGGTCAAGTGATAAAAATTCAGACGCTTGACAACTGACTCATATTTATGATGGATGCAGTGTCCCAGGGTCATGTGATCACCTTTTGCGACCTTCCGACAAGCAAAGTCTATGGAGAAGCCGGATTCACTTAACAACTGTGTTACTAACTTAATAACTGCAGTGATTTGCTTAACAAATGTTGCAAGAAAGGTCATAAAATGGGGCAAAATTCACTAAACAAATGTCTTGCTTAGCAACAGAAATTTTGGGCTCAATTGACGTTGTAAGTCGAGGACTACCTCTACATAAGACAAGGAGCTGAGTGTTCTAGCAGGTCACAAATTAAACATGAGCCACAATGTAACATGACTACTAAAATGGCAAATGCTTTGCTGCAGAAATGAAAGATTGACCAATTGATCGATCAGTTCCTAAAACTTGGCTTTTAAAACTAGAAATCAGGCAGATCAGAGAATAGGATACAGGCAACAGAAATCTGGGTGACCACTAGATGGCTGCAAAGACATTGTTTTGTATCACTTTCCTGTCATTTGCTGATTATCTAGAACCGGTGGTGTCGAACTCAATTTCATTGAGGGCCGCATCAGGGTTGTGTTTGACCTCGGGGAGCCTGGGTGGGCGTGGCCAGGGTGGGCATGGCCAGTTCGACGTCATTCGTGTTGGGGGTGCCTGTGGTGGCCCAAGCACTCTGCCAGCGAAAACGGGCTCCCAAGCTCCATTTCCGGCTGCGACGGCCTCCAGCAACCCTCTGCCAGCGATGACAGAAGCACAATGGGCTGGTCCTTCGCTGTTTCCAGGTTGGCCCCGCAGACTAGATCTAAGCATCCCGCCTGTAGGCCTTGAGTTTGACACCCCTGATCTAGACTGTTGCACCCCAAATCCAGTAAATCCACATATCCTGATGTGACACAAAAAGCGGAAAAGAAATAGCTATTGTGAGAACAAGATGGAAGCTTCCTTGTTATTTCTGTAAATTCGTAATTGATTTCACATTGTAGTAAAATGAATAAATGCAAAACTTTTAGCTATTGGATGGTAATTAGGAAACGGTTATCACCAGTCCAATATGTTCTGCTAATTTCCTATAGGTAAAGCTAAAGATACAAGATGAAAGAATTATAGCCCATAATGCAGGTTTGCAGATGCTAAATTTGTTGGAGGCTGTTTAGACTCCTATTCAGTCACTGCCTTTGTGAGACATATTTTATAATTGACTGCTTTTCACTTGAGAGAACAACGTTTAGCATATTAGAATATGGCCATTGCTGTTTAAAGGGAGCAAGCAATTTAAGGGTAAGACATTAAAATCTTTGGTTTTTAATTTTTGGTTTAAAAATTCCTAATTATGCTAATACAATAGCCCATCATGAATTCTTCCTTACCTGATGTACTCCAGATTTATGGAAAATTATGGGAACTGAGGTCCAGCACAACTAAAGTGTAGCAGGCCTGGGAAAACAGCCTTTAAACAATTTCATTGATTTCCCGACCAGTAAAGCAGTATACCAATATCAGCAGTAATCATGTTGAAAATCATATACAGAATAACAGAGTTGGAAAGGACCTTCTAGTCCAACCCCCTGCTCAAGCAGGAGACCTATACCATTTCAGACAAATGTCTATCCGATCTCTTCTGAAAAATGTCCAGTGTTAGAGCACCCACAAGTTCTGGAGGCAAATTGTTCCACTGATTAATTGTTCTCACTGTTAGGAAATTCCTCCTTAGTTCCAGATTGCTTCTCTCCTTCATTAATTTCCATTCATTGCTGCTTGTCCTGCCCTCAGGTGCTTTGGAGAATGGATTGACCCCAGGAAAATCACAAAATGTGTTTCCTTTTAGCACAGGGTCAGCATGGGAAATGTGAGAGTGAGATCTCATACTGACAAGATGAAAGCAGTTATAAAAGAGTGAACAAAGATATTCTGTCCCACCTTCACAAAAGACAAGTTCTCCTCCCTTCTTCATCAATAAGATTGGAAAGAATAGACAAGAGTTTTGACGCTATATGGTGTTTCATTCGAAAGTAGAGTACTTGCTGGAATTCGTTTTGTTGCAATTTAACTTTGCTTTTAATAAATACTAGTCATCAGAATTCTTAAATTCTTAAATCTTGTCCTTTTAGTGCTAACTGGAAATAGTTAATCCAAGGAAAAAAATGGTGGAAAGTTAAACCTGACCTCTGCTTTTGCTCAGTACAGTATATGATGTAAGCCACCCAGAGTCCTTCGGGAGTTGGGCGGCATATAAATTTTAGAAATAATAATAATAACCATACTACCTTTTTGACAATCTTCCCTAAAATGAGATTTTTAAAGACCATAATTATCCAATTTACCTAATTGGGTCTTTTCAAAATTTTATTAATAAATAAATAAATAAATACATTAATAAATCTGCGGGGGGTGGCGGGTGGCGGGGGGGTTCTGTCCTTCCTTCCCATCCAACTTCAGCAAAACTCATTTTTTTCTTCTGCAGATTCTAAGTTCTCTTGTCTATATCTTTCTCTTTATTCTCAGTATTTATCCTCACATTCAGGGTCTGAGTTATGTGTGATGAAGAAAGAGTTACTTGAAGCCTCCAGGCAAATGTGTTTCCTGAACCTCTTTTTTTGTGACACAGAACTCTCTCTGACCATAGGTGGCAACTGTCTGGGCTGTAACTTTCTGCCATGTTGAAATGAAAAATTACATAAAAATTGTATTAACCTTCACACTGTGTTGAAATTCCAGGCGTAGAAGATCGAAGCTCACCTATGTGGGCTTGGTGGCTCTTGGTATCCTCTCCTTGCCTGCTGCAATCTTTCATTCAAAAAAAAAAATGCAGCCCCCAGTTGCCTATTTGTACTACATGGAGTATTAGGTTATATTCATTTAGACACTTGATAATATAGAAGAGGGAGAAGTTGGTAGCTCACTCTTCATGTTGTCATCTTTTGGATATCTCAGGACTGCAAATTCCAGAATTTTCCAACTAACATGACATATATGGAATTGAGAATGCAGAAGTTTTTCTGAATGACAGTAAAACCATAATGAGTAAATAATGTTCTCCAATGTTTCATTTTTCTCTAATTACGCTAATGAAATTATTAATTGGTAGATAGACCATCCTCTATCCACCAAGATGCTACGAACTGTGCATTTATTTCCCCAGACAGTTTCTGAAATCTGTTTCCTTCTTTCAGTGGTAAAGATGCTCAGTTTGTTAGGATGTAAAGTAATTCTCAGTTGCAGTGAATTTGTTTTGTTTGCTGGCGCATTGGAAGGATGAAGTCAAAATCTGAAGAATTGTGTAGGCTGATACATAGTTAAAATCAGGAGCAGGAGGTTTTATGGTCATGTATTTTTCATATGTATTTTTTTCTTGTTTCTCATACTCAGCTTTTTAAATAAGTCCCAGCCATTCTGGAATTCACAACTAGAAGTACCATTGCATTGCAGTAACTTTGTAATTGAGGTTTTTGGTTTGGAGGAAAGAGGATTATGCATATTAAAGCAAACATATTAAAATTATGCATTTTTCCAGTTCTTATTACCACTCTACTTAAATGATCTGGATAAGGTGGTTGAAGGGGACACTTATCAAATTTGCAGATGGCACCAAGCTGCGGGGAATTGCTAACACTTTGGAAGATAAGACTCAAGATTCAGAAGGATCGTGACAGACTTGGGCCCCATCCAATAATATGCAGTTCAGTGTTGAGAAAAGTAAGGTCCTGCACTTAGGCAGGAAAACCCCAGATGTACTGTAGAGGATAGGCTCGACAATAGTGCCTCTGAGAGGGATCTGGGTGTCCTGGTGGACTATCACTTAAGTATGAATCAGCAGTGTGCTGATTCATACCAAGCCAGTCCAGTCCTAGGCTACATCAACGGGATAGCATTAAGATCACAGGAAATGATAGTACTGCTGTACACTGCACTAGTGAGGCCACACTTGGAATACTGCATCCATTTCTGGTCACCACGATACAGAAAAAGATGCTGTGCTGTGGCACTAGAAAGAGTGCAGAGAAGAGCAATAAAGATGATAAAGGGTACGATGAGCGGCTAAAGGTACGTAACAGTATGTTTAGCCCAATGAAGAATTGCTTAGGAGAGACATGATAGCTGTCTTTCACTTGAAAGACATCTGTCACAGGGAAGAGGGCATCAATTTATTTTCCATAGTACCTGAGGGCAGAGCAAGAAGCAATGGGTTGAAGCTCCTCAAAGGGAGTGCCAACCTGGAAATAAAGAGGAAGTTCCTGGCAGTGAGAACAATTAAACAATTAATGCCTCTTTGTTTCAACTTGTCAAACAGCTTGCCTCTCATACTTGGGGGTCTTCCATTGCTGGAAGATTTTAAGAAGAGATTGGACAACCATTTGTATGGGATGGTTTAAGGACTCCTGTCTTGGGCAGGGGTTTGGATTAGAAGACTTCCAAGGTCCCTGCCAGGCCTATTCTATTCTAATAAATATTTAGAACATTATATTTTTATGCTTTTTGAAAACTCCTACTCATACATGTGGTATTGAACAGTACACTCACCAGACATTGCAAGTCACTAAAAAGAAATTATTGTTCAATCAATCTATCAGAATAGAGTTGGAAGGGACCTTCAAGGTCTTATAGTCCAACCCCCTCTCAAGCAGGAGACCCTATACCATTTCAGACAAGTGACTGTCTAGTCTCTTCTTAAAAACCTCCAGTGATGAATTATTTATTTTTATTTATTTATTTATTTATTTTATAAAATTTATATGCCGCCCAACTCCCGAAGGACTCTGGGTGGCTTACATCATAAAAAAATAAAACATATAAAAACAATTTAAAAAAGAAAGGGGAAAAAAAAAACCCAACTATATTTAAAATAAAACATTCACACAACCAGGCATGGGCCAATCAGAACAACAATTGGCCCCAGGGCTGCCGGAAAAGCCAGGTGATNTTATTTATTTATTTTATAAAATTTATATGCCGCCCAACTCCCGAAGGACTTTGGGTGGCTTACATCATAAAAAAATAAAACATATAAAAACAATTTAAAAAAGAAAGGGGAAAAAAAAAACCCAACTATATTTAAAATAAAACATTCACACAACCAGGCATGGGCCAATCAGAACAACAATTGGCCCCAGGGCTGCCGGAAAAGCCAGGTGAT
>QLTV01004146.1:4373355-4392805 GCA_003457575.1 Thermophis baileyi
CCCTCTCTCCCTCTCTCTCTCCCTCTCTCTCTCTCTCTCTCTCTCTCTCTCTCTCCCTCTCTCCAATCATTTAACAATTTTTGCTCTTGTAAAATGCTGATAGACAGAATTGCTTTATAACTGTGAAAAGTAGTGAATGGCAGGTAGTTATAGGGAAGATGCTCTATAACAAAACACTGAGAAAAAAGAAATGGAAGGAAAAATTGGACTTGAGATATTCCTGAAAACTCAACATTCAAAGCACGGGAGAGTCGCTCATGGTTAAAATAAGGATTGCTATTATCATCATAGTTATAAACCCATTTTAGCTAAAATAGAACTCTATTTTCTCTTTAAATACACCTCGAGCTTCCATTATGTCTTTCAAACAACCTATTCCACTTTCTGTAAAATACGATCAGGCACTGCAGCATGCATTTGAATTCCATTTGAAAATTTTGGGAAATTGTTTTCAGTTTGCGTAAGGATAAAATCATGGATTTGCTCTACTATTTCACTGTAATGATTTAGATTCTGCAGTTAGTTGCTTAAAACCTGCACTACCAGAAGAAAATGTGTTGTTGTTTTTTTTAAAAATGGAGGTCCATTCCTTTCCTGATATTTTTCATTTTGTTTTTTTGTTTTTCAAACTTTTGTTGGAAAAGCTCATCATGCCTTTGGGAACATCAATGTCTTGTCATTAGGCAAAGAGTAGAAACATTTCTGCAGATCCATTTTGGATGTTACTTAAAAACGACTCACAGTTAAACGTTTGATTTGTTGATTTTGGATTTTTACTACCAGATGAGATGATTAAAGGATTTCCCACTACATGTGCCAGAGTAACATACCTGCTGTTATAAAAAGAAAAAAGAAAGAAAACTATAATTGAAATTGTTCAAAATATGTGCATCTGCAAAGGATCAGTGATCAAGACATATAAATCAGCTTCTTGTGTACATGGTGGTGTGCTTCTCTTAAAGAAGATTATAACATTTGTATAATATAAAGGATTATTTTCCCCTTAACAAACTCAGTTTTCCCAAAATCTTATCGAATTACCAGCAAAAGTTTAGAATCTTAAGTATATTCAGATACATGGCTTTCAAAATGTGTAGTAAGTGTGAATATTTTAATAAGTAGCAATTGTATTTGAAAATGACAAAAATTATTGGATTATCATACAAGTTTTAAAAAGATAGCGAGAGCAAGAGCGAGCGTCTTTAAACTTTGACTAATGCAAACTCCTGTTTTCTGGTGAGCGAATTAGAGTTGCCAACAGATATTTGATCACATTAAGTGCCCTTTCAAGTATATGCCTTTCATTTACAGTAAAAGCCATGGAAAGGAACTTGCCTGTTATCTCACTCTTTGCCTTTAAAAACCCAGCTTCCATACATCTGTATTTTCTATACACTATGAAATTAAAGTGTCAGGGGATGGGCACCAAGCTATTTGTGCATGTGAAGTGCTATCTTGTATATATATACACACACACAAGGAAGCACACACAGTCATATGGAAATGTTGGTTGTCATCCACTCAACTTCTTACCTATTTGACTTACAATAATTTTTTTCTTTTGAAAAATCCTACTAAAATGCTATTTTATGTAACGGGGTTGTTTCAATAAAAGCTATTTTGTGTGGAACTGGAAATGGACAAAAGTAGCCTACTTAAACACAAAAAAAGAGCTCTCTTGCATTCTTGCAGAAATTCTCTTAGTCAGCCGGAATTGGCTGCTTTTGGAGATGATTCAAATAGTATGCTTGAAAAGTCATTATTTAATGCAAGAATGTACAAAGTAGAAGTTTAAAAAAATGCTTACACTTTCCATTTGCTCTTCGCTCTTTTGCACAAAAGATTTTGCTTTAAATGGCTTTTCTTCCTGTGTAGGTAATGAAGAATACACCTTTACATTCGCTCTACCAATAGGAAGCCCGTGGTCTCTCTCTCTCCCCTTCTTGTTTCCAGTCAGTCATGTAGCATAATGTCAAGGAAGTTCTCACCCTCGCCCATTGTTGCCTTTATGTGTGCCACAGCAGAGCTGTGCTTTAAAACAAAAGTTTGAATTGGGCTAAACGCAGGCCCAGACTTGCTCCATCAAAAACCTTGATGTAATCACTCAGATGTTGATGCAGGAATGGGCCATTTTCCCCGTGTTCTTTCTGCAAAGAGAGCTGGCTTCAGTAAACATACCTCGGTTTCTACTAACAACACATCAAGCCCTTTGTGGTTAAGGGAATCCTTTGAAACACGACATGAATCCAGTATCTGATTTATTGCCAGTAAGCACGACAGATAAATGGAATTCAGGGCTCAGGATGTGATGACAGCTAGTGGCTTAGATGATTTGAAAGGAGACTTAGAGAAATGCATGGGTAATTGATCTCACATAACACTCATAGTTGTCTTGTCACTGTCTCCTCTTTATGGGGTTTCCAGATCGATCTTTTCAGTTATTAAACGAAAGCATTTGAAACCATGTTGGTATGTCCCCAAAAGCCTATGGTACTTTATACTGAACAGTTCTATTTTGTATAGCTTTGCATGTACATTCGCTTAAGAAACTAGGATGTGGTTGATTTATAAACATTGTACAATTTTAAGTAATTAGACATTCCTCTTGTTATACTGTCGATCATGATTATATTACAGATTATTACAATTTAGCCCCTCAAGTATACTGAGTGATTAATAAAATCTCTTCTACTAGATGTTGTACATCCTCCCAAATTCCTGGCTTATTATACTCATTTTCCTCTCCCAAGACTGAGTTGGCCTTCAAACGGCATCTTTCGTACAGTTGTTGCTTTCTTGTGCAGCTCCCCAGGAGACACATTCTTGCATTCAGTAAACATGGAAATCAACAGCGTCTTTCTTTTGATTTTCTCCCACATATTCTCCTTCCAACAGAAGTAGAGAGCTACGCTAGGCAGGGAATTCAGTTTAAAGGCAACAGATTGGATCCTCAGAGCAGAATGATGGCTTACAGTTGGTATTTGTCTCCAAGGCACTTCAGAATAGCAGCAGCACAATGAGAAAGGAGAATGAGTGCCTCCTGGAGAATTTTTGAAGAACATGTCTAAAAGTGTTGATTGGGGACCGAGCTACAGACAGAATGAAGCAGACGAAGAAAGGAATATGTCACCTTCTGTACATCCTGGATCTTCAAAAAGTCTCATTGTGTCCTGTAACATTTCTCTCTCCCACCAACTTTCATCTATTTCTGTATAATTTGCTTGTCTCTGATTCTCATTCCACATTCACTTTAAATTATGGCAAAACCAGCAGCCATTCAAATAAGTACTTTGCAGTTGCAGAACCAAAAGGAAAGGTAAGCTTCATCTAAATACAGGTAATCCTCGAATTACAACCATTTTTTTAGTGATCGTTGAAAGTAATAACAGCACTGAAAAAAGTGACTTATGACCATTTTTCACACTTACGACCGTAGCGGCATCCCCATGGTCATGCGATCAAAATTTGAATGCTTGGCAATTGGGTTGTATTTATGATGGTTGCAGCATCCTGGAGTCATGTGATTTGCGTCTTTTGCGACCTTCTGACGAACAAATTCAGTGGGGAAGCCAGATTCACTTAACAACTGAATTTATTAACAATTGCAGTGATTCACTTAACGATTGTGGCAAGAAAGGTCATAAACTGGGCCAAAACTCACTTAACTGACTTGCTTAGCAGTGGAAATTTTGGGTTCAGTGGTGTAAGTCGAGGACTACCTGTAGAAAGATCTAGCTGCTTCTGACCATAGTGCACCACTATGACCTTGGAGAAAAGGAAAGGAAAAGCAAACATATTGAAGCAAAGAAACATATTTAAATTTACAGTCTGAATCTGAATGAAAACTAGACAACACGTGACCCATTTCAGATCCTCATTTCAGAGTTATTTCCTTACCAGATTCCTCAATACCTTCAGCAATGGCAGAACCTCGAATGTACTGCTTACCCTGGTAAAGTTCTTAAAAATTTAGGGAGATAGTCAGAGATGTATCTGCCTTAAAAATAGCCCATGTTGAGCTGTAGAGCACAGTCAAACATCAGAAGTTGACCATAGAAAATGGTTTATGACATTTTGTAATATGTCACAAACTGTTTGATAAAATCTGTGGAGTTCTGATATCCCCACGTCATTTTCTTATGTTTTTATTAATATATTAATCAACTGTTGTGTCTAGCATGGAGTGGGTTTGTGTATGTCCCATCTGTAATGCCCTCAGAAGGCTAACACACACCTGTTCATGCAGAACGATCATTTTACCCTCTATTTATACCTCTCCATACTTGAACAAAATGTTGGACTTAACTTCTGACCTTTGCAGGCTTACACTTGTGTAGAAGGGAGCAATATCTAGTTGGGAGTTACAACAGATACAACCTGACCTATTAGAAAGAATAAACAATATCAATATCAGGAAGCTCAAAGCTGAAGTAGATTAACGAGGCCACTTATTGAGAAGGAACTACCAAACAGTACAAGAGTTTAGTTAATAAACACCAATACTTCAGTTTTCCATCTCTTTAATTGCAGTATTCATGTCTATTAAAAATAACTATAAAAAAACTAGAAGAATAAACAATTATTAGGCCAGCCAAGTATATTACCCATGCAGTGAATGTAAAAGGTTCCTGCAGTTCTTATTTGACCTAATTGCTAGATGACTACAGATTTATAATTAAATTTCTGAAGGTCAACATCTAAGTTGATAGAAGTAAATGTTTAAATCATAGCTTATAATTAACTTAATTCTAAATCTATAGAGATAGAAATTGTTTATGGAAAGAGTGAAGCTATGATGCAATCCAAACGTAATAATTGTAAAAAAATTGATTAATCTTCTTTCATTTAATTTATTGTTCATTTAATACCTAATTTGTGCTGGATTGTGACTATCTTTATTAAAGCAATAGGAAAAAAGGAATATAAATCTTTTCTATGTTAAATTTAGCCACCAATAGACTAATAGACCAATAGTTCTACTACAGTCCATTGTTCATCCCAAAGCCTGGGATATTACATTAGAAAAAGGTGATAGCAACTTCAAGAAGGATTGCATGTCAATAAACAAAACCCTCGCAAATCCACATCAATAATGTATACTAATCTGGAAATTTAAAAATCCAGTTTGATTTCCACAGTAAAAAATACCGATGGAATATTCATTGCACTTGTAAGTGTAACTTAGCAATTAATGTATTATTATGAATTATAATTCAATAAACTGCTATGGCTATTTTAGGGATCCTTATTGCATTATTTATGTTTTAGTTGATTTTTAATTTATTGTGGAAAACATGTTTCTTACTTTAGGATATTTTTTCTTAGCCAGGTTAAAATCTTTGTATGTAAACTAAACTAAATAAATAAATTACTTTCTCACCTACTCATTTCCATACCATCTATACATTTCTCCAAATTTTGGAAAACAAATAGTTAAAGAGAAATAGAAGAAAATGTAACAAAATAATATCCTCTCTCTTGTTCTCGCCTACCACAATCTCTTCACTCACCTCTTTCTGGGGCTGAAAGAAGGGGCCAAACGTATATGTTACATATACATTGCTTACTTGTATTGTACTGAATTTTTCTTTAAATTAAGCCTAAAAAGAGAGGAGAATAACTTCTATCAGGACTTCAGGATACAGAGCTGAGGCATTACTGTACAGGTAATCCTCGACTTACAACAGTTCATATAGTGAATGTTTGAAGTTACGACGATACTGGAAAAAGTGACTTATGACCGTTTTTCACATTTACAACCATTGCAACATCCCCATGGTCATGGACACTTGGCAACTGGCTCATATTTATGACGGTTGCAGTGTCCTGGGGTCATGGGATCCACCATGACCTTCTGTGATCTTCTGACAAGCAAAATCAATGGGGAAACTTAACAACTATGTTACTAACTTAACAACTGCAGTGGTTCATTTAACAACTGTGGCAAGAAAGGTTGTAAAATGGGGCAAAATTCATTTAGCAACTGTCTCAGTTAGCAACAGAAACTTTGGGCTCCATTATGGTCGTACGTTGAGGACTACCTGTACTGTAAATAGTTGTTTTCTGTGACTGTAATCCAGATAACAATTCCCTACTCATCTGCTAGCAATTAGCAGGATGAAAAAAAAAACACCTCCTTTTGGTTTCAGTAAGTAAAAAGATGAGACATAGTTGTGTCTCTAAAGTGTAACAGCAACTTTTTGATGGTAGATAGTTGCTTAACTACAGGTTTAAGTTTAGTCCTGATGCAGGTCATGTTCTTTATTAAGAGTTCTTGTATTTATGTGTGTGTGTCCCTCCTTGAGAAAACGAGACAGCATATACATATACAAATCCATATAGATAAAGAGCATTTTTTGTGAGTCTGCTATCGATGCCTCCATCCATTTAGAAAATGCTTCCTGATGCCTGGAGGGTTTTGTATTTGCTTTATTGGCTCCGTGCCCATGTGCCTTTGCTGCTCCTCATTCTGGACATTACGTTTCTCTCCTCGGAAAGGCTCATCTTCAAAGTCCTCTTTCAGGTGGAGCCACAGCTGCCTCATCCCATCTCATCTGAAAACTGCCTGACCTTTTCCTCAGGCAAATGTTTTCATTTGACATCATTGTTCTTTATTAGGCCAGCTCAATAAGTGCAGCCTTTTGATTAAAGTGTCAGGGTGCATGGCTTGAAAAGGTTGGCCTATGATAGCAATTGTGAGTGGAAGAATAGAGAATATTGGGGCACACGCAGAGGTGGGTTTCAGCAGGTTCTGACCAGTTATGGAGAACTGGTAGCAGAAATTTTGAGTAGTTTGGAGAACCGGTAAATACCACCTCTGACTGGCCCCGCCTCCATCTATTCTCTGCCTCACGAGTCCCAGCTGAATTGGAGGAAATGGGGATTTTGCAGTAACCTTCCCCTGCTATGCCCACCAAGCCACGCCCACCAAGCCACACCACACCCACCAAGCCACGCCCACAGAACCGGTAGTTAAAAAAAATTTAATCCCACCACTGGACACACGGTTGAGTTGACAAGGAAAAAATGCATCCAACAAGTTAAGTGAATATGGAAGGTCATGTGCTTACAAAATATAATTTAAATGAAACCATCTGAGGAAGGATAGGATGCTGGATCATGGCTCTGTTCTCTCACATTTGATCATCGCTCTGTTCTCTCACATTTTTAGTGACTTATTTCCCCCCCCCCTAAAATTTCGACTCTAGTGATAAAGAATATCAGGCTATGTTCAACTCTTAGTGATTACAATATCAACCTTTAATTGTTTCAAGGATATCCCATATAGTCTTGGTGCTTAATGCTGAATTTTACTTATTTATTTGTTTGGCATCCTTTGTACGCCTATCACCTCAATCAAAATAATAAAACTTCTCCATAAAAAAATCAGATAAAACACCCGAAAGCATTAAAAGTGCACCCAACAAGGACAATACATCCCTATCACCTTTTCTCAAAATGCTTGACAAAAGAGAATAATCTTAACTTATTTCTGAAAGGAGGGAGGCCATTCTCACTTCAGGGAGAAAAAAAATCTCAAAGGCATTGCTCAAATGCAAATTGAACAATGGGTTGTATCCTATCAGTGTGGGTTTATTTTTTTTCCTGCAATTGGAATCTATTTCTAGCGCAATATATGAGACCTTAATATAGGTCTCTACATGGGGCTACCCTTGAAGAGTGTCCGGAGACTACAACTGGTCCAGAATGCAGCTGCGCGAGCAGTCATGGGTGTGCCAAGGTACACCCACACAAGTGCCATCCTTCGCGAGCTGCATTGGTTGCCGATTGCGCTCCGGTCACAATTCAAGGTGTTGGTTGTTACCTTTAAAGCCCTACATGGCTCAGGTCCGTACTACCCCCTCCTTTCTTGCCTTCCGTAAAGCCGTTAAGACCTCGCTTTTTCGGCAGGCCTGGGGCCAATCGTTGTTCTGATTGGCCCATGTATTGTTGTGTGAATGTTTTATTTTAAATATAGTTGGGTTTTTGTTTCCCTTTCTTTTTTAAATTGTTTTTATATGTTTTATTTTTTATGATGTAAGCCGCTCAGAGTCCTTCGGGAGTTGGGCGGCATATAAATTTTATAAAATAAATAAATAAATAAAAATAAATATGACACCTAATAAGAGTGATCTCTTAGATGGATTTTCTTGCAGAACACAAGTGGATTTCCCTGGAAATTCCTATCTGGTAGGTTTGGTTATGAGGACTGAAAGAAACCTATCCTTAAAGTTGGATGTTAGTAATGTACCAAGGGTGTATGGGTGTGTCCACCCTAGGTGCAGACAATAAGGAAAATACAGGTTACATACAGGTCACGTTACAACAGTTCACTTAGTGACTGTTCAAAATTACAATGACACTGAAAAAGTCATTGTCTCCTTGGCAACCAACTCATGATGGTTGCAGTGTCCTGGGGCCATGTGATCACCTTTTGTGACCTTCTGACAAGCAAAGTCAACGGGGAAGCCAGATTCACTTAACCACCGTGATACTAACCATGTTACACTTAAGAAGGGTCGAAAAATGGGGCAAAACTCACTCAACAGCTATCTCACTTAGTAACAGAAATTTTGGGCTCAATTGTGATCATAAGTCAAGGACTAACTGTACTGCTGATAATCCATTATCTTATGGTCTTCTCCATTATTGTAACTTTTCTAACTTGCAAGAACATTTCCCACAATTATTTGTTTTCCTTCAGGGAAATGCAAAGAGGCCTTGGAGATCTTCAAACATTATCCCCAACAACTCTACTCGATTTATGAAATCAAAGAGACCTTCCTTTCTGCTGCCCCCCAAAATCCACCTTCTGTGGGAATAAGGAGATTTTATGAATCATTTTCCCCCTTTCTTCCAGTAGCAATAGCAATAGCAATAGCAATAGCACTTAGACTTATATACCACTTTACAGTGCTTTACAGCCCTCTCTAAGCAGTTCACAGAGTCAGCATATTGCCCCCAACAATCTGGGTCCTCATTTTACCCACCTCGGAAGGATGGAAGGCTGAGTCAACCTTGAGCCGGTGAGATTTGAACTGCCGAACTGCAGCTACCAGTCAGCTGAAGTAGCCTGCAGTACTGCACTCTAACCACTGCGCCACCTCGGCTCTAGATGGTAACAATAGGAACATCCACAACCACAGTACTTCACTCTCTGCATTCTAGCTAATGAAACATTTCCAACATTAAAGTGAATATGCGGAGAAAACCAGTCTTAAAAATGACTTTAATATTCATCTATGTTACAAAAATACATTTTATTTTAAGATACATTATCAAATTAGAATATAAACAAATTTGATTTTTAATGCAGGTTTTATAATTAATGCTAAAAGTATAATAAATGCCAGAGGTTTTCATTGAAGCATGATACAAGTAATTCACTGAACAATTACAAAGAAATCATGTAGTATGTTTGAAAACTTATAGAGCATATTAAAAACACAGTCCTTTTTTCTAATTGGTAGGATCCAGGATAATATTGTAATAACATATTATTCATAAACATTCTTGGTTAATCGGCTTCAATGTGCTTTCGAATGAGGTCTAAAATAAATAAAAATAGATGAAAAGGGGGTGGGTGTGAAAATTAACACCCTTACCCCCTCAGAACACAATACACTCTGTTAATGTCTATTTATAAGAGGATTTTCAATTCTGTTTTTATATGTTCACTGAAGGAAGCTTAAAATAATAGCACCTAGGTGAAGACAAGCACTAGAGGACATAATCCTTTAGATTTGCTCTTGTTCAAGACAACATTGTGTTGTACGGCTTCATTCATTACAGCAAAGCTGTGATGCAGGAAGATATCCTAAAATGTTATACTCTTAGATAACAGACCTCCATATTCAAACTGAGAGCTGGAAGACTTTGTATGTGATTTCCCTTTTGATAAAACCCACACACATTCTATGGCACTACAACATTTACCCTCCATCACGTAGAACAGCAAATTGTAAAATATGTTCAAATACGTTCAATGTAGATCTAAAATTCATGGTGACCAATATGTGCTTTGAGAAGGTTGCCTCATACTTCCTCTAACTTCTTACCTTTTAAAAAAATATCATCTCCTAAACCCAGGGGAGATTTTAATTAATAAAACACTCTTGCTTTTTCTTTAAAAAAAAATTCCTATACCTACCCGAGAAGAATATGTTATTTATTTTTGTTTTCAAGATTACAGTAAACTTTTTTCTCCCTGCACATGGAAGCCATGAGCCAGACTGTACATTTTTCAATTAGGTGAACACAATCCCAAATTGGAGTAAGATAATACCAACATTTCATTTTTACCAGCAGTTATCAGAATAAAGTTGTATCACAGAAGAGAGAATTTTAAAATACAGGCATTGTTTCTTTGGAAGACTGTAACTAACAAGACATGTGTCCCCTGTATATAAATGCTGAGAACATGTGAAAGACCAAAATGTATTGTAATTAAAGGCTCCTCATTTTCAGACCGATTCAAGCAATTACTGTATTGCAGTAATTGTAAAAACTTATTTTAGCTTTAACAATAGGATGGCAAAAGTTTCTAAAAGGGTGATCTGTTAGTGATTCTGTTGGATCACTGCACTGAAAGTAGTACACAAAATAATGTGTGTCTACAATCCCACCCTCCCTTAAATGCAAAACAAACAAGCTATGTTTTGCCTCACAGTCTCCATCTGCGACAGATGGGAAAGCCTCTTCTAACTATAGGATAGTTGTATCATGTGAAGCACCTCATGGGATCATTCTCTTCCTTGGTGAGGAGGACGGTATCACTTCCCTGTCAAGAAGCATTCTACCAAGGCAAACTGAAGCCAAGCCTGTAACCTTTGCCACTTTTGAACAGAGTGCCATTTACATCTACAGAACAACTGTTTTCTTTCAAAATTGTTACCCTTGTGAGACATGATAATAGGAAGCTTGGAAGCAAGATAAGAACATATACTCCATCTTCATCCTGTCTGCCTTTGAGCCCATCATGTTAAGATTAAAGGTGAAGGAAACAGAACTAGGTTATGCCTTAATATATTCCTTCACACTTCCTATTTCATAATGATCAAAGAGAGTTTTTAAACATATAAGAGTCCTAATCTCTCACTTACATTATGATCGCCCTATGATGTTGAAAACTACTCCCATATACACATATGAAAAAGAGATATTTGACCAGAATTTGATTGTATGAATTGGTAGGCAAAAGTATATTCCATATTATAGCTATTTTTCTTTGTTCTCATTATGGTGACTTGTAGAGATCAAAATGATTTTTGGCTTAGATCCTGCTGAATAACAAGTTACTGTATGTCCCTGCCAGTGTGTCCATGTTCTTTTTGGTACTTTGCACATCTTAGAAAGTATATTCAACCTCTAGTCATATATTCATACTTCTTGTACTCATAATCATGCTTGTATTATTATATATATATACAATCATGTTTATACTTTGTCTATACTTTGCTTGTAAGCATATATGCTTGACAAATAAATTAAATTAAATTAAATTAGTCTAGTCTCAGGAGACAGAACATTTGCTAGATCAGAAATCTGCCCCCCTAAGTAGAAAGCTAAACAAATCTTGTCCATCAATTCTAAGTGACTTCTTCATAAGTATGCAGACATCACACAAGTTACATTGTGTGGTGGTGAACAAACTTGCTGAATATCACATAAGGCAGCTACATGTCCAATGGAGGATGCTGTAGGGGGAGAAATAACTAACTTTCTGAAATAAAAATTAGGGTGTCATCATGATCATCTATGGCTCAGGGAGTTATGGGTGTGACAATATCACACAAATGCCATGACTGCATATTTGAGACACAAAGACTGCATATTTGAGACACAAGACTGGTGTGTGTCCAATCACACCAATAAAGAATTCTATTCTATTCTATTCTATTCTATTCTATTCTATTCTATTCTATTCTATTCTATTCTATTCTATTCTATTCTATTCTATTCTATTCTATTCTATTCTATTCTATTCTATTCTATTCTAAAAGGGGGCAGTTGAGTAATGATGCCATTGTGTGTGTGCATGCATGTGTGTTGTCATTCTGGCATCTTTGTAGCTTGCTGAGGTAAGCAACTCAGATATATATATATATATATATATTTGCTCCTAGAAGCAGGAGGCTGAAGACACAAGCCTGATAATCAGCCTGAAGATGACGAATGAGACTTCGTCGAAACGTTGCAATGACATCTCCAACTTCACGCGGGAGAAAACCCGAATAACCACAGACCTACATATATATATATATATATATATATATAACTGTATATAGATATAGTTTTCAAGATTGGTGGTTTATTTAATATAATGATGGAAATAGAGAAATTTGAATGCATGTTATTCGCTTTAGTTTTTTTTTAGTTAAGAATAATCTCTTTCTCTTTTATATTGTTCTTTGGAAACAGGACTAATAAATATTCAATTAGATTTTTAAATATATGTCACAGCATATTACTTTTACAAGAATCCACTTGTAAAGTATTGATCGAGACAATTAAAAATTAACGAATGCTGTGAAACTGTAATTGGTGGATTGTTAATTTTGACTGAAGTAAGAAACCAGGTGTTGAAATATATTAAAGGAATCCAAACATCCCTGCTCTATGTGTACATATGCCCTACATATATTCAGAGGCTCATTTCGCAACTCTCTTCTCTAATAATTTCCACTTTATTTTGGTTTATTCTGCCTGTATTTGAAAATGTAAAACCTATTTTACAGATTTAGTCTAATTCAAAACAAAGACTGCAGGCCTACACAACAAGCAGTAAAGAGATGACATCAAATATAATGTATAGCGACCATGCGGGAGAAACCTAGGAGCAATGATAAAGAACTTCAATGATGAACTAATTTAGAAAGATCCTACACTCTTTCAAGAATCGTGACTCCCTTCTCCAATTTCAAATCTAGGAGCCTGCTCCTGTCTGCCTATATCTTCCACAAGACCCAAAGGTGCTTTTTCAAAAGGCAACTGGACTTTCTTGAAAAAGGCATCTTCCACAAGAGCTACTTCATAAGCCAGTTTGTCAAGGGATCTGTGATACAAGTCTTGGGCTCAACTTTATGGCTAAAGGTAGCTTTGTTGCAAGGAGGACTCTGACATGCTCAGTATGAAGGTGCCTAGTTATTTTATTTATTTATTTATCTACTAAATTTATATGCCTTTTTGTAGGCCGACCTATTGGAGGGAGGCTTTCCATAGCATCTGTGCTCAAAAAAGGTGCGCATATTGCTCCTGCCACAAGTAATGGAAAATCTGTAGAAGCAATAACTTAATATTTGATATATAAGCTGCTAGAAATGCATAAATCAGCTCTAAGAGTGAAGTGCCCATATATTAGAGAGGAACCAGGGCCTTTTAAAAAGGCTATTAGAATTCCATTTCATTAATTTATCCATTCCTGGCCTGGACATGTCATCATGCATATGGAGACAAGTATCAAACATTTAAATATTTCCCCATATAAAATATCTCCTATAGAAGAAGGCTAGCAAAGTCAGTGGCTTTTTATCAGGGTGGGGTAGGGGTAGAGAGCTGGGGTTGCATTACAGAGGGGGAGAGAAGCTCTGACCTCTTCCACTGCTAGAAAGGCATGGGGAGCAGCAGCACAGATGCCCATGAAATTGTCATCTCTGAAGGATAATGGGGACATTGTGGGGTCACCTGCAATGGGTCATCCTTAGCTCTTTCCTACTGCAGTGTTACAATGGGCACAAGGTAGCTGGACTGATGTAAAGAATGGGTAAGAGCAGAGATCTCTTATTACATAGGGCTGGAGCCATATAAACTGTGACAGTGACTTGTGAATGGATAATGTAAAGGATTTTAATAGGAATGTCAATAGGGAAAAAATGAGTGGAAGAAAAGGGGAACATGGCTGGCTATTATACAGGTAGTCCTCGACTTATAACTACAACTGAGATCAGAATTTCCATTGCTAAGCAAGACAGTTGTTAAGTGAGTCACACCCAATTTTACTACCATTTTTGCCATGGATGTTAAACAAATCACCGCAGTTACTAAGTGAACAATATGATTATTAAGTGAATCTGCCTTTCCTCATTGACTTTGCTTGTCAGATGTTGGCTGGGAAGGTTGCAAACGCGATCACCTGACCCTAGGACACAGCAACTATCGTAAATGCATATATTCTGCTCCATCCCTTGGAAAAATTGTAGAGACTCAAGTGTGGGGCACTACACTTTCTTTGGGGGAGGGCGGGGAGGAATCACTATCGAAATTGTCACATTTGTATGGCTAATTTCCAGAATTTTCTCCTAGCTCTGGAAAGGTTCAATACACAAGCCAATAAATAAATAATCTAATTTACATAAATAATCTATCCTTGGGTAGAGGAAACCCAAATCTTCTAATTCTGCTGCTGATAGTGAAAAAAACACTGCTGCTATAATTGAAGCCTCAGCCTGGCTGAGATACCACCAAAGAGATGGTCGAGAAATCTTATTCCCATAAAGGAGAAGGAGAGGAAAGAAAGGATAGAGCATCTTGCATTTGGATAATATCAGCTTTCACGAATGAAGGCGAATATAAGTGTCCGAGGATAATGTTGCGGGATCCAATCTGGGTCGGTCTCTGGTACCAGAGGTTTAGTCTTCTGAGCTTTCAGACTCGTGCTGGAGCCCATCCTCAGGTAACTTCTCTCTAGCAGAGTGTGTCTGCTAGAGAGAAGTTCCCTGAGGATGGGCTCCACCTTGAGTCCAAAAGCTCAGAAGACTACACCTCTGGTCCCGGTGACTGACCCAATTGGATACTGCAATATCAGCTTTGTTTATAGTTTGGCTACTATCATATCTCTATAAGGAAGACCTCAACACAGGGGTGAAATTCAGCAGGTTCTGACAGGTTCTGGAGAACCGGTAGCAGAAATTTTGAGTAGTTCGGAGAACCGGCAAATACCACCTCTGACTGGCCCCAGAGTGGGGAGGGAATGGGGATTTTGCAATATCCTTCCCCCAGGAGTGGGGAGGGAATGGGGATTTTGCAGTACCCTTCCCCCAGGAGTGGGGAGGGAATGGAGATTTTGCAGTATCCTTCCCCTGCCACACCCACCAAGCCACGCCCACAGAACCGGCAGGGAAAAATTTTGAATTTCACCCCTGCCTCACCATCATGTCTCAGCTTCATGAAACAGCTCACGCTTTTCAAATATACAGTATCTATGTCAATCCTGGATGTTATGTCTGCTACTGCTCTTCAGGTCTTCATGCCAAATTTTGTATATGGGTCAAGTAGTTACTCAGAACTAGCCATGGAGTCATTATATATCCAGTTTCTCCTACCATTAATGGGGGGAAAGAGGAAACCTTATTATGTAATATTTCCCAAAGGATAAGGCTTGAGAAGAGAGAAGGGAGAAGGTTCCTTCTGATCACCATGGCCAGTGTATCATATAACCCTAACTCTAAAAAGCATTTTCTAAGTTATGCTGTCCAAAAGCAGTTTACTTCCCTTTCTCCACTGCTTTGCAATGCAGTTCTTTGTTTCTTAGATAACAACCTGAATGCACAGGAAGCCCTTGACTTAGGACCGGAATTGAGCCCAAAATTTCTGTTGCTAAGTGAAACGGTTGTTAAGTCAGCTTTGCCCCGTTTTACGGCCTTTCTCGCCACAGTTGTAAAATTAGCAACATGGTTTTTTTAAGTGAATATAGCTTCCCCATTGACTTTGCCAGTCAGAAAGTCACAAAAGGTGATCACAAGACCCCGGGGACATTGCTACCGTCATAAATGGAGGACCCAGATTGTTGGGGGCAATATGCTAACTCTGTAAACCGCTTAGAGAGGGCTGTAAAGCACTATGAAGCGGTATATAAGTCTAAGTGCTATTGCTATTGCTACTGGAACCCTACTATTGTAATAACAATATCTTGAAAGCTTGCTGCAGTTTCCTTCTGCACTCCCTTATGCTATTGCTATAAATAGGAGCCAGTTGCCAAGCATCTGAATTTTGATCGTGTGACCATGGAGATGCTGAAAATGGCTGTAAGTGTTAAAAAGGGTCAGAAGTCACCTTTTTCAGTGCCGTTGTAACTTCGCACGTTCACTAAACAAACAGTTGTAAATCAAGGGCTACCTGTACACGACTCACAGTTAACCTAAAGAAAACCATGCTGGCTAGCTCCATTTTCATTATGTGAAATCAATACTCTGAGTTTGTGATCACCCATAACAAGAAAAGACATTGGGGTGTTGTTGTTGGTTTTTTTGGCACTGGAAGCCCCACGTTTTAACACAGTGACTGGCTAGGGCAGACTTTTCCAACCGGATGCTTTCTAGAGATGTTTGGACCATTTAGCTAGAGAGAACAGGATTATATGCTTAAGCAGGAACTAATTGTTTCCTAGGATCAGAAGAGCGGCCTAAGGGAGCATCATTTAGAGCCGCGGTGGCGCAGTGGTTAGAGTGCAGTACTGCAGGCTACTTCTGCTGATCGCCGGCTGCCAGCAGTTTGGCAGATCGAATTTCAGCAGGCTCAAGGTTGACTCAGCCTTCCATCCTTCCGAGGTCAGTAAAACAAGGAACCAGATTTGTTGGGGTCAATATGCTGACTCTGTAAACCGCTTAGAGAGGGCTGTAAAGCACTATGAAGCGGTATATAAGTCTAAGTGCTTATTGCTATAGTGCTATTGCTATTTTCGCATTGAGATTGGATAAACTGGGACCCCTTGTGCATTCTTGCTACCATTTGGGTACAGACCTTCCACCTCAGTGGAAACCTTTGGGTTTGCTGGCAGGAGCCAGGGAGCCTTTGGAAAAAAAAAAGAGAGAGAGAGAGAAACATGCCATTCCTTGGTGTGTTCAGTTGTGGTTAGAAGCTCTGATGCACTTGAAATCTCCACGATAAGGAGATGCTGGATATTGGGAGGCTCAAGTTCCATCATGTGACATCAGTTTGGGAGGCATCGGTATCAGACCTTTGGCTGCTTAGGGTTAGCATTTCTTGCACAAAAATAGCTGCCGCGCCAGGTGCAACTTTCCTCACCGTGTTCAATTTCATCTGCAAAAAAGCCCTTGGAACCGGTCTGCTGCAAAGGAAAACAAAGCGCAAATCGTGGTTACTATTTTGCCCCTGCGTTTTAAAATGAGATCAAAATAACTGCACAATTTCAACGTGAATATTATGACACGAGTGCCAAGCCATTACCTAGAGCTGTTCTGTACCCAGTCCAGCATTTACACAAGCAGCTCATCTGAATCAACATCCATAAAATTTTTAAAGTGACAGGTGTTTGTCCCGTTCTCTGTGCTGCAAATAGGACCAAAAGCATCCATAATTAAACAGCAAGATACATAAACACATACATTTATGGTTTTTTCATCTCTGTTGCCAATGGCCAGTGAACATTTCACTTGCTCTATCAGAGACAGAGCAGATCACACCAGTGTTGTGGACACGGAGAGAGAGAGAGAGAGAGAGAGAGAGAGAGAGAGAGAGAGAGAGAGAGAGAGAGAGAGAGAATTAGATATATAGATATTGAAATGATCTATCTATCTATCTATCTATCATCTATCTATCTATCTATCTATCTATCTATCTATCTATCTATCTATCTATCTATCTATCTATCTATCTATCTATCTATCTATCTATCTATCTATCTATCTATCTATCCATCCATCCATCTATCTCTATCTATCTATCTATCATCTATCTATCTATCTATCCTATCTATCTATCTATCTATCTATCTATCTATCTATCTATCTATCTATCTATCTATCTATCTATCTATCATCTATCTAGATATCTATTGAAGCTGGTTAGTCTTACTTGCAGATCTTTACTTATACCTTCAGTCAGTCATGTTCATTCTCAAGGCTAAGTTTGCTGTTTTAGTTTTGTTTGTTTAATGTAAACCCTGAAATGGAAAAGTTTTTTTTTAAAATAATTCTCTTGAGAGGAGGGTAAGATAAAACAATCTCTGTGAGAAATACAGTAAAAGAATACTACTCAAAGACCTGAACAATCTAAGGATTGCTTATAAAAAGGGAAAAAATAATAATAAAAGTTACTTTTCCAGCTACAAAACAAAGCAAATGCAGCTTTTGTTCATTCATTTCTATATGCAAGGCTCACCTTACCTGTCTTTAAAAAGAGCTCGGAAGCACTCCCTTTTCGAGAATGAGAAGGCACCCCAAGACACTTAAAAGAAGGTTTGTCTGTGATATGATATTTGGCATGCTGTTAATACGAAGGTTAAGTTCTACCTTCCCATCTGCTTCATGCCATACAGGTACCCCTTTTCTGCCTGTGCAAAAGCACAGAATCTGAATCAAGCAAGTTGATTTAAAATGTGGGGCAACGACGCCTAAACACTGCCACCTTCTAGACTCTAGGTGGTAGCGCAGTGGCCATTTCCGCATGGGGTGCGATTTGGGGGTCAGGGAGGGCCTGATGCCAACCTTACCAGTCTCCTCTGGTTGCTTAGACAGAAGGTGCAGATGGATCTTGGGCTCCCCGAGGCAGGGCTTCCCTGCAGCAGAGGCTGATACTGCAGGCAGGGCTGCCTCACAAGCAAGGCCTCCTCAACCAAGTTCCCACCGGATTGTTGCTGCTGCTGCTGCTGCTGTAGGAGCAGCATATTCGCCAGGTGCGAGATGTAGCTCGAGGCCAGGCGCAGGGTTTCGACCTTGGACAGCTTACGGTCTGCAGGCTCAGTCGGGATGAGTGTGCGGAGGGCGCTGAAAGCGGTGTTGACGCTGTGGGTTCGGTCCCTTTCCCGAGCGTTGGCTGCCTGCCTCTGCTTGTTGTGACCACTCAGCCGAGGGCTCTTGCGTTTGCGTTTGCTTTGGGCCCCAGTGCCAGGCAGGGAGCGGCCCGAGCTGCTCTCGCTGCTGCCACTCTCCAGCTCCTCCAGATCGCATGCAGCACCCCCACTCGACTTCATGGTCAAGCCGGCAGCCCTTCAGCTCCATCACTTTTATGCCCAGCAGCTGCCACCTTGCTCCTGTTAGCATCAGCAGCCGCTGCTCTACCAACTCCCCTCCAGCAGCAGGGTCATTTTTTGAATGGTTGCTCCTTTTAGATCGAGCAGATGGTGGCTCTGTAAATAAGGCAAGGGAGGTGGAGCTGCCTCTCAGAGGAGCTATTGCAAGCCCTGCACCTGTCTCCCCCTTGTCATGTCAGCATGTGCAAAGGTCTGGGCAGCCCCCAGGAGCATGGGCAGAAGGGAAACGAAGCCCTCTCCCTCCCCTTTCCCCTCAATCTCTGGAATGGTTTCATGCCTCTCTCAAATCCTCCAGGAAGTCAGACATTTCCCCCTTTCTCTCAGCAGGCTCATAATTCAGGAATCATTTGAATATCTTGGTTACTGAAAACTGAGCCAAGCCAAGATTATTAAAATCAGAGTTCCTTGCTTGCTTGCTTGCTTGCTTGCTTGCTTGCTTGCTTGCTTGCTTGCTTGCTTGCT
>QLTV01004146.1:4392929-4403234 GCA_003457575.1 Thermophis baileyi
TGCTTGCTTGCTTGCTTCCTTCCTTCCTTCCTTCCTTCCTTCCTTCCTTCCTTCCTTCCTCTCTCCCTCCTTCCCTCCCTCCCTTCCCTTCCTTTCCCTCCCCTCCCCTTCCCAGTATTTTCATAACTTTATCATGCTGATTGCTCAATGTTAGCTATTGGTTGGCTTGTCTGAACCATTTCTTAATGCAGTTTCATAATCACTGCATTTGTAGGACTGCCAATTGTTTTCTCATCACTAACATATAGATAAATGTTCTGGGATAATGTAAGGTCAAGCATTTACAAACAATTCTCACAATACTAGTTAGACTAGAGGTATGTTCTGGCATATCTCAGAAATATAACAACTGTGTCACTCTGCAAACCATTAAAAAAATTGGTTGCCCGACTAAGATCTCTAAGATCTCAATCAAACTTACCAAATGGACTAAACAACTATTTCTAAGGGCTTCAGCAGAAGGACATATGGTCAGTTTTAATCCAAAAGCTCAACATCACTATTTTTTGTTTAGTGTAGTGTTGGAATACTGGAGATGGCTTCCTTTTAGCACCAATGCAAGCACTCCAACACAGCCAGCTGCCTCCACATTCTTGGCTGTGAGTCCTCCTGTCCTCTCACCAACTCTGCTAGATCCTATTTGTGGTTTGTTGCCACACTCTATTGCCTCTGTCACTCTCACCGACTCATTTATGAAGGCAGAGATCAGTCAAAGACTAAAAATGGAAATTCAGAATCCAATGTCCCCTGCATGTAGTTCTCACCTGTAAAAGCATGGCCATGCTTCAAGACTACTGCAGCATTTGTATTCACTGCTGGAATAATGAACATAATATATTATGAATTGGCCCAATGAACCACACTGTTACTTATATCATACAAAGATGGATTTGGCTTGATTCCTGCTTCTTGAAAAGCATCGAACAATGGCACCCCTGCCTTTTTGGCCCATTGATGACTTGGCTTGATTTGGAATCAGTTTGATATTTATGAACTTTTCATGAATCTTTATCCTTTAAGCTGGGGGTAAAACTTCAGTTATAAGCCAAGTCAAAGATCCCAGAAGGTAACCATATAAAAGCCACCAACAGGTTAAAAATATGGCACATGAAGTTTTCTTGACTTATTTATAATAATTCTGTTTTATTTGTGTATATGTGTCTGTGTGTTGCACTGGTTTGAAAGCAGTGTTGCAATATGAGAAGTTCTCTGAATAAATACACTTGAACAATAGTATCATGGCTATCACAGTATTGTCATATGGCACAGTAGTATGATTTGCAAGGCCTTGAATACTCTTCTGGTGTCAGCACCCAGTTCCAAACCACCCAAAGACATCACACCCATATAAAGATTTGAAAAACCCAAACAGAAATAATGGGCTGAACTTTAACCTATTTACCAAAGCAGCAGAAGGCAGGACAAAAAGCCAATGGATGGAAACTAATCAAAGAGAGAACCAAGGAGAAATTTCCAGACAGTGAGTACAATTAATCAGTAGAATGGCTTGGCTTCAGAAGTTGTGGGTGCTTCGACATTGGAGGCTTTTAAGAAGAGACTGGACAACCATTTGTCTGAAATGGTATAGGGTATCCTCTTGAGCAGGGGGTTGGACTAGAAGACATCCAAGTTCCTTCCAACTCTGTTATTCTGTTCTGTTCTGAACTAAAGAAAAACAATCAAAAGCAACTGTCTGATTCACTGGTGGTCTTTTAATCAATCCCAATGAATCAAATTCACATTGTAGAACAGTGGTTCTCAACCTTTCTAATTCCGTGACCCCCCTGTGACCCCCCTGCTGCTGCAACCCCCCCTGCCGCTGCGACCCCCTCCCCGCCCCCTCCCTGCGCGTTTGCGTTGCCAGTCAAAAGTGTTCTGCACAAGCGCAGAGGGTAAAAGAACCCAAATGGCGGTGGGTGGGCGAAGTCTCTCGCTTCCCTCGCTATCAGCTGTCTGGCGACCCACAGGCATGGCCGAACCGGGAGCATTTCACCCCTGCAGTGACAGTGGCACCAAGATGGTGGGCTAATGCGCGTGGCGACCCCTGTGAAATGGTCGTTTGACCCCCAAAGGGGTCGCGACCCACAGGTTGAGAACCGCTGCTGTAGAAGGAAGGAGTTAGTCTTAAGAATAGTTCAAAAAGACCAACAAAAAGATAGGTGGCAACATTTATCTGAATACTAAAATAATAGCATATTTATGATTCTCTACCAGAGAAAAACCTCATAAAAGGGAGGCTTGATTCTTAATACAACTGAATATTATGAAATGAAAAAAATAATTGCAAACTCTGGCAAGTGACAGAACCTCTATGTTGCATTGATTTGGAATTCCAAAGGTGCTTTTTCAAGAGGCAACTGGATTTTCAGAAAGTCCAATTGCCTCTTGAAAAAGCACCTTTGGGACAACCATGACCTGGATGAATGAGAATCTCCATAGACATTGATTTTGAATGTCTTTGTCTTTCTTGGGGTTGTGCAGGTGGATTTATATTCTACAAATGTGTTTACATTGAAGCTACTCCAATACTCAAATTCAGGCACATCCAGTAAAATAAATGGAAGAATTCTGAATTTCTGAAAATATTCTCAGACCAAAAGTGAGATTTTTCCTCCAGTTTTCTTTTCTTCAGCAGAGTCCTTGGTTCTTGGTTTCTTTTCTTCAAACAGATTCCTTCTAGTCGTCTTATCAGAGCAATCCTTATATTCTTTTAAGAAATTTCAACTGATCTCTCCAGTTTTTAGGAGATGATTTTATAGCTACTCAGGCACCTGGGAAGCATTATTTTCCCCATACAAGTAACAGGGAACTTCCCTGCCCATCCAGAAAACCTGTCAATGAAACAATCAAAAGACATTGTGTACAGTATGGAACAACTGCCCTCTTTTTCACTGACAACTTGTTTTGACATAATTGGAGGAATAGACTAGGCAGGAAGCCAGAAAAGGACTGTTTTAAGTAAACAGAGACTTCTCCACCTGGACATAAATAAATTCAGCACCACCATCAGCCTAAAGTATTTAATAACACAATCCATGCATCTTTAGGCTTTCGTTATATTTGACAGCTCTGCATTAAGAAAATTAAAAGTAAAGCCATGAGGATGATACAATGACAAGTTAATCTAGTGATTAAGGATCACCACATAAAAAAGATTAAATGTTCTTGTTTTTAGCTCTAAGATTCCTTGAAACTTCAGTGCAAAATGGCCATTCAGCTTAAAAGATGCTTGTAAAATGTCCAGAATATTGCTGCCGTTAATTGCTTAATTATTGATTGAAATAACATTTAGGCGAACACTGGATAGAATTAATTTCTTAAGGAAAGTTTAGAACTAGAATTAACATTGTACCACCCCCCCTCTCCAATACTAATATATGTCACCGTTAACAGTCAAGAGTTTTACAAGCCCAATAAGATTATTGAATTAACTGAAAAGCCCATCATTGACTCTTAATTCCCTAAATGGCAAGATTGCTTGTCTGCTAATTGCCACAGAATGCCCTAATATACAATGCAGATCACTGATTTCCTTAAGCCAAAATCAGACTTGTGTTAAACAAGTACAAAACTTTGTGATTACGGTGACTATAAATCAAGCCAAGCTAAGAAACAGAAGGCTGTGCTTCCTCACATCCATTTATGCATCATGTACTGCTAATGGCAGAATCACTATAATTTCTCAGAATAACAAAATGATTGCTTGAATATATGCAAAGGGGAAAAAAAGCTCCTTTTGTTGTTCTGTTTGTTTTGTGTTTTTTTTTTAAAACTCCAAATCAACATGGTTTTGATTCTGCTGAAATTTGGAGCCTCTGACCTGCATTCCTATAATCTTTTTAGCAGTCATTGCTTTTTTTACAGCTTGTAAATGAATGTGTCCCAAGAGGATCAGACCAGATTAGCAAAGCAATTTCTTCCTTGTCATTTAATAATGGTGAAACTAGTTTAATTTAGTTTAGTTTATTTAGGTTGACAAGCGTGTATGAGAAAGCAAGTATAAGTATGAACATAACATATTAACATATAAGTATAAACAGGTATAGGTATATACATAAGAAATGAGTATTAATAAATGGGAACAGTAGGACAGAGACGGTAGGCATGTTGGTGCACTTATGCATGCCCCTTACAGACCTCTTAGCAATGGGGTGAGGTCCACGGTAGACAGTTTAAGGTTAAAGTTTTGGGGTTTGAGGATGTAACAACAGAGTCAGGTAGTGCATTCCAGGCATTGACCACTCTGTTGCTGAAGTCATATTTTCTGCAATCGAGTTTGGAGCGGTTTACTTTGAGTTTGTATCTATTGTTTGCCGGTGTATTATTGTGGTTGAAGCTGAAGTAGTCATTGACAGGTAGGACGTTGTAGTAGACGATTTTGTGTACTAAGCTTAGGTCAGACCGTGGCAGTGTAGTTCTAGGTTGTCCAGGTCTAGTAGTGTAAATAAAGTCAGGGCAGGCATAGAAGACCCCAAACCCTCCTACTTTTACCTCCAACCCAACCCTAGATGTAGTCTGTTCCTGAGCAGTATATACTTGGGAAAAACCTAAGCATTTGCATAGGGTGACATGACCTGTGAGGTTGGAACAGCTGGTAGAAGAGACTCTGGACATGTGCAGTAGAGCAGGGGTGTCCAACCTCCAGTCCACAGCCTGGCCTCTGCCCATTGAGAACCAGGCGGCACAAGTGACTGTGAGAAGCTGCTTTTGTGCAAGCAGTGCGCGCATGTGCAAATCCATCCCCTCTGCCGCCGAGAGACAGTTTGCAGAGCTGGAAAACTGGGGACGGCTACAGTAGAGAACCTCTGTGTGTACAGATGAGGGAACCACCAGATGACTAACTCTTACTCTTTGCTGCCCTCTCATGGCTACCCAGTAGTCTTCAGCATGGACAAGGTATTTCAAGTTTCTCTACCTCCGAGAAAGTGCCCCAAGCTAACATCTCTGCTATTCCTAGATTGCATATGCCAGTGCTGGGCCCAAGAGTAGGACTGATGCCTTAGAAGGAGATCTCTAGCTGTTTATTTTTTGACTAATGAGATGATGGGGTGGTGGTGGAACTTAGAGAGCTCTGCTCCTCTCCCCCCCCTTGAAATAAAAAACAAAGAAAGCCAAGAACTGGGGAAACTTGAATTCACTGGCTTTTTATTTTACACAGACTCAAATAATATCACAGGGCAAACAAAAGTAACGATAGCAACTTCTGTATTTTTTGCACTTGATTCTCATCGACTGGGAAGGAACATTTTTCAAGTATTTAATGTCATAAACTAGCAGAACGGGGAGAGCTTTTCTAAGGGACCATCTTCAATCCTTCTTTTCATGTTCTTTAAATCCTATGATGTGAATGCGGTAGGAGTCAATAAAGCATGAAAGAAGCATAATCCATTGGGTATAATTATTAATTTTCTCAACAATTGAGTCTATGAATGTGCGAATAGGTCCCTTCCTCAGCCTTTCTGTGTTCTTGAGTGGCTTCCTTGGAGATACTCAAAAGGGCAGATCTCTTTGAGATACTTCACCTCTTTCTGAATTTGCTTTATGGTGAAAAGGTTTTTAATCCAGGTAAATGACTGGAACTGTGACCTGGAGCTATCATTTTAATTTAACTTTTCAGTGAACTAGGCAGCTGTTCTGCTGGATTGAAACTGCTTGGAGAGGAACTTCCTTGAAGCCTTTTAAAAATAAGCTGAATTTTCATCCCCTCTAATTAGAAAAATGTCAGGAGCTTGCAATTTTTCATCCCTTCATGTGATGACACTCTCTCTTCTTCCTTCAAAATACACGGGATTGTAATATCATTCATTCTAAGATAATTATTGTGTCTCTCTCTGTGTGTATCTTTTCCTTTGCCAGCTTTTGCTGTGTCTGGTTTTGTTTCAAAAATGGATTAGACTAGAGGAAATTGGTTATATTGTGCTGCAGTAGAACATGACCCATTTGAGATATTGTCTCCAGCATTAGGTTGTCAGATTGGAAAGTAATATGCCAATATGCTTGAGGGCCATTTGATTACATATGATTAATTGCTGCTTGGGAAACATTTGTATATATTTGTAGAGAGTAAGGAATAGGACCCTGATGGAAATATGCAAGCTCTGTTACCAAAGGGACAAGGAGTGAAACATGTCAAGTCCAGAACAAATAATATTTGGAAGAGACTCAGTCATACACCTCTCTAATTCATAGGATTATAAGAAGGAGGCGGAGTTACAACACAATTAGTCTTGCAAGGTTTTGTGATGATGATGATGATGATGATGATGATGATGATGATGATGATGATGATGATATCCATTCAGTCATATCCGATTCTTGGTGATTCTATGGGCCAGGTCTCTCTGCACCTTCCAATCTTGAACTACTTCTTTGAGTTGTGCTATGCTCTGGTTGGTGTCAGCTTTAAGGGTCTCCAACCACCATGTTCTTTGGTGGCCTGGTTTCCATTTTCTGCTAACTCTTCCCAACACAATTGCTTTCTCCAGTGAATTCCCCCAAATGACATGACCAAAAAATATGTGAGATGCAATTTTGTAATTTTGCCTTTCAGTGACATGTCTGGTATTATGTGACCAGTATTTGTTTGTTGGCCATCTTTGCTGTCCAAAGAATACGCAAAAGTTTTCTCCAGCACCGCAGCTCAAATGAGTCTATTTTCTTACTGTCTTGTTTTTTTAAGGTCCAACTCTCACAACCGTAGGTAGCTACGGGGAACACAATAGAGTGAACTAAACTTTGGTTGCCCTGCTGATGTCCTTGCTTTTCCATATTCAGCTCATGTTTTAATCTTCCTTTGGAGTTGATTGCCTAGTCTGGTGTATCTAGTAAGGTTGATAATATTATACTGACAAATAAAAACAGTGAGCAATGCCAGAAGAGTAATTTGTAAGAAAAAATGGAAATAAGTGGTTTGAATAAAAATACCACACATTTGCTAATAACAATATACTTTAACAAGTATAAACACTGGGGACTTGTTTTTACTATGCCTACATACTGTATATTGGTTAAGTTTATATCCTGCCTATTCTCTGCAAGTTCAGAGAAGCTTATGCAAGGATCTTCCTTCAATTAGGCTGGGTTCAAGGTAGACAGAATAGGCAAGGGCATCCAGAAGAAGGAGATCCAAAAGGTACAGATGTTGGACCCAACTGCATGCATGCATGCATTCATTCATTCATTCATTCATTCATTCATTCATTTATAAAATTTATTGGCTACCCATCTTACCATAGGGTAACTCTGGGTGGCTTACAGTTACATATACAATTAAAACATAAAAACTATGGGATAATAGGTAAAAGTGTATACTGTATATCAAATAGAAAAAGATAATAAGTGTTTAGGTATATCACAATAGCCAAACTTAGGGAAATATGGAAATAAGAAAGAAATTATGATGGCATAAAGCTGTATTAATGGAATTATATTTTATGTACAAGTGATATGTATGTTTGTTTTTATATGTTGTAATGTTTGTTTACTTATGTATTGTTTTTAATTGGAAATTTACAATAAAAATTATTTTAAAAAAATAAAACATAAAAACTTAAAATCAGACATTAAAACCAAGGATACATGGGGAGGGCGGGGGGGGGGAGTGGGGGGGGAGGCAGGATCTATTATTTCTCGATCAACCACCTCGACTGTGCTGATCCCCCATTGGGGCCCCAAGCCCATTGGCAGTGCTACATCTTTAGGCCCTTAGGAAAAAATAGGAGGGTTGGGGCCAACCACATATGGGGGGGGCAAGATGTTCCAGAGGGCAGGAACAACAGCAGAGAAGACCCTCCTCCTGGATCCCACCAGCTGGAATGATTGGGCTGATGGGACCCACAGCATGCCTCTTCTGCTAGCACGAGCAGAACGGGCCAATCCCAGTGGGGCGAGATGGTTGATTGAAGCCCCACTCCCTTTTAAGATGTCTGTCTTGCATGTGACAGGTGCAAAGGTTTATGCAAAACAGAGGCTGGTCTTTCACTGTGTCCCTGGGTATAGGTGTATGACAGAATTAAATTCCACAAAACGGCTCTGTTTAGAATTTGGAACACCTGCCTTCTCTATTAAGATTCAGCCTTATCTGGATTCTTCTACAGAGGGCTGGACTGCATGAGTTGCTCCCTTCTGACCAGAACTGAGGAAAATAACCAATATTTACTCATCTAGACTCAACGTTGTTTTAAAAACCAAGAAAATCTTCCCAAATCCCAGGTTAAAAAAACCTCTCCACTTCCACACATAGCATGGCTCCAACCGTGGCAGCCCTCAAAGGATCCATTAAGAATGGCACCACAAGATGGCCCCATGCTGTTTTACAGAATGGAATGTAATTGTTCCTACAGAGTTTAAAACGTTTCTCCCCCTTTGGAATGTCTGCCTGGGTTTATCAGCTCTGAAAAATTTGATCGTAATAAATATCAAGCATCAAACTATTCTTCATGTTGTCATTTTGATAGCTCTGCCCACTGCCTGGTGCGGTTTTCAGCTCCATTTCCCTCTTTCCTTCACCTTTCAGGCAATTTACTCTGACAGGTTAGAGGTCATATTGATTGAAGTGTTGATGCGATTATGCAATCATATCACCGTGCCCTTTTGTGCTGTGATCTCATTAATGCATGCCCATACATCGATGCACATCAGTAAACTGTAAGAATGAAAAGGCACCAAATAGCAAACGGCATTTGGATGTCACTCATTGCAGAAATACCGTAAGTCATCCTGAAGAGTGAGCAATGCAAAACCCAAAAGTGTCAATCACAGCGAAGAAAATCTTTCTTTCTCTATTTATAACTTAAGTATATAATCTCTATATGCTTAAACCTGCTTCTCAGAGGAAGAGATCATCTGCTTTTTGTGACTGCCACCATTATGAAAAAGTTTGGTGCACTAGGCCCTCTCAATCCACCAGCGTCCCATCCATCCAACTAGAAAGTGGGGAGAAGGGATTTGGTGGTTCAGAGTGAGAACGCCTTCCCATCGGTTCATGATTGAATATGAAGTACAGGTAGTCCTCGACCTACGACTACCATTGTGCCCCAAATTTATGCTGCTAAAGACCTTCGTTAAGTGCGTTTTGCCCCATTTTACAACCTTTCTTGCCACAGTTGTTAAGTGAATCACCGCAGTTGTTAACTTAGTAATACGGTTGTTAAGTAAATCTGGTTTCCCGACTGACTTGTCAGAAGGTCAAAAAAGGTGATCACATGACCCTGGGACGTTGCAACCATCATAAATATGAGTATCTGAATTTTGATTGCATGAACATGGGGAAGCTGCAACAATTGCAAGCATGAAAAATGGTCATACAGTAAGTCACTTTTTTCAGTGTCCTTGTAACTTTGAACAGTCACTAAATGAACTGTTGTAAGTTGAGGGCTACCTGTATGTTTCCAGCCTATCTTGCTCATCACTAATTCACCTTTTTATTAACTTTATTTAGAATCTAAATAAGCTAAAGTATTTAGGAATTTTGTCTTTCACATAATGGTTCTAGTTTGATGTATATCTTCCTCTGCCATTGCTATCAAGGCTGTTCTTACTTCTGAAACATAGAATGACATCTGTTGGTGGTGTTTGGAGGGTAACTAGCAGGAACCTAAGTTCAGGGGGTGAAGTTTCCTTTCTGATATATAAAGTGGTCCACTTAATAAGTCTTTGGGAAAAACAATTATTCAGTAGATTTAAATCTCATTTTTCCTCCAGGAGCTCCAGATGATCTATCTAGCACAGGGGTGTCAAAACCGATTTCATTGAGGGTAGCATCAGGGTTGTGTTTGATCTCAGGGAGCCAGGTGGGCGTGTCTGGGGTTGGCGTGGCCAGGGTGGGCATGGCCAGCTGAACATCACTCGTGTTGGGGGCACCTGTGGTGGCCTGGGAGGGGCTGGGGGGATCCTCTTGCAGCCCTCTGTCAGCAAAAACGGAGCCCGGGAGGGCCATACACTGGCAGAGGCACTGCGGGCCGGTCCTTCGCTATTTCCAGATCTAAGCACCCCACGGGCCGGATGTGGCCCGCAGGCCTTGAGTGTGACATCCCTGATCTAGCACTTTCATGTTGAATTCTATCTTAAGAAAAATGTTCCTGTAGAGTAGGTTGGATTGAAAAGCACCTGGTTTAAAGTCATCCAGAATGCTTCAAATGCTAAACATGGATTTCAGCCTGGGCTTTCCTGTATAATTCTACACTTAGAATTCTACACTTAGAATTATTCCTTCTACAGAGGAATTATTGAATCTGTCATCTGCACGTCTATAACTGTCTGGTTTGGCTCTGCAACCCAACAAGACAGACACAGACTTCCACAGCT
>QLTV01004146.1:4403655-4417627 GCA_003457575.1 Thermophis baileyi
TCTTATCCTGATCAACAAACATAAAGATCTTTTCTTGCCTGAAAGGATAGAACAACTGCTGTGCCTCAAGATATGGAGGCAGCCATCTTGGGGAGAATGTACATGATCAATGGTTAAGGCTTCCCTCCACTTTCCCTCCACTGACAGCCCATAATGATAGTCCTGACAAGAAGAACCAACTATGAGTACTAACTAACTCTACCTTTATTGTAAAGTTACAGTAACAGAATCTTGCAAGTTTGAAAGTATATTTCTCCCCACTTGCCTTTACAGTCCAAGAAACTAGGGAAGATACATCACAAGTCTTTATTGGAAATATCTTTCTTATGAAAATAAAACTCCAGATGGACTTCCTGGGGAGATATGGTGAATTGAAAATAGCTCTACAAAGGGAGGAAAGACTAAGGAATTAGTGAGTAAACTTGTTCTTTGGAACATCTCCAGATAAGGTGAGGACAGGAGATACCCCATATGTGCTCTGGATGGCTACTCCTCAGGAGAAGACCTCAGGAAGTGATTTTTCTATGAGTTGGAGTACTTGGATGATGGAATCAGCCACCTTGCTTGCAACCACTGCAGAGACCTTTAAAAGGGCACAAAGTTCACAAGCCTCGCTTTCTCGTCTTTTTCCAAAATAGCCTGTTAATTATTCTAGAGCTATTAGCTTTGAAATGACAGGTTTGAAAAGTCTTCATCAGGTAAGTTTATCTTCAACTCTAAACAAAATGAAAACTGATTACAAGTTTAAGGTTTTAAAGAATTTGAAATAAACAGCAAGAAGATAAATAAGATTTTGATCTAAAAAAGTTACAAATGGATTAAGGACACAGATAAATTTGGAATGTTGACTTTTACTATAAGATTTTGGAATTAACTATAAAAAATAAACATCATCTAATGGGAAACATATTTATTTTGGTTCACCTGGCAATTTGCCTTTTCATAACAAAGATAAGTGATGATTTAAGAAACTGGACACTAGAGGAGACTATTCTCCCTTTACTTATTCTTTTTCCTTTTTCTCTTTTCTTGCACTAATTCTTTTTATTCTCTTCTCTTTCTCTAAATTTAGTTTTTTAAAGGTTGTATTAGTGTTACTATTGTAATTAAAATTCTTAATAAAATTATATCTAAAAAGTACAATAAAATTCCAGAAAATTGCTTGAAAGTCATTTTGTATACTGTAGTTCTCCACTTCTTAGGCATATCAACATGCTAATCTGCTATAAAGCCGGACCCAAATGTGTAAGACAGGGGAAATATGAAGGTTTGTACTGTACTTTCTGTTCACACTTAAATAGGCCTTCAACGTCATCTTCTTCTCGATGACCTGCCTGTAAGGCAGATCTTTCTAGTTATCTTCCTGACTTTGAAAGAGCTCAGCACACAGTTATGTTCCTGGAAGACTGAACTGTTGTCTTCCTGGGAGGTACAAAGATTGATAAACTGCCTACAAATAATACAGAATCATTATTTAGCTCAAATACATCATCCTGAGCTGTGGTTTCTTTCTCCTTTCAGAAACATGATGATGCTGGTAAGTCATCATAGAAAGCATACTGGTAGTTTTCATGATAATAGTACCACCCCATCATCATTCATGTCACTAAATCATTCAAAGCAACAGCACAACCATAAAGATTTGAAGAAGAAATATTGCCAGATATAGGTATAAGCCCAAACCATCATTTATTGGTCTACTTATGGGTGATAAATTAGGAGTTTCTTTCCCAGCGTTCTGTATTTTGGTCTGCAATCTGACTCCAGAATGGCTTGAGAGAGAGAGAGAGAGAGAAGACTTCATATAGGGATGGGGACATCCCTCCTCTCTTATTTTAATAGGCACTTTAATCACTTTTATAAATATCATCAGATCCTGCCTTCTGAACACCTAAATAAAACTTAGTGTTCCAACTTTTGAGTACCCTATAACGCCTCTTTTCATAACTAAAATTGTAGGCACCCAATATCTATCTTTCTCGATCTTTCCCAATAATTTTGTCTAAAGCAGCGTTTCTCAACTTCGAGATGTATGGACTTCAACTCTCAGTATTACCCAGCCAAAATACCAGCTTAGAAATTCTTGTTAAGATTTATTTTAACAAAGAATTTTCTACTTGATTGCTCATTTGCTTGTTTTAAAAAAGAATAAATTAGCTTACTTCTTTTAATTTGGAGAAAGAGAATAATTCTTTATTTTTGAATCATGCAAAGTAATTTGTACAACCCATTGAGATGAGCATAGTATATCTGAGCCATACACATATAGGTAAAGGTAAATGTTTCCCCTGTCCAGTCATGTTCAACTTTATGGGGCAGTGCTCATCTCCGTTTCTTAGCTGAGGGAGCTAGCATTGTCTGAAAACAATTTCCATGGTCATGTGGCCAGCATGACTATACGCCAAGGCACACAGAATGCTGTTACCTTCCCACTGAAGTGGTACCTATTTATCTACTCACATTTGCATACTTTCGAACTGTTAGGGGGCAGGAGTTGGACCAAGTAGCGGGAGCTCACCCCATCGCATGGGGCTCAGATCTCAAACCCTGGCTATCAGCTTTCCAACTGATAAGCTCAGCATTTTTAATTGCTGAGCCTTCAGATCCTACCATATACATATTCATATATGTATATACACATATATACATATATACAGAAATTTAAGGGCAACATGTATTTTAGAAGGGTATGTGCTTATTCAGTGAGGATTTTAATATTTCTTAATATTTCTCCCAGCTGAATTGTACATTTTGATATGCTCCAAGATTCCCCCCACCCACAATTTTAGGTGCAGTTTAACAACAAAAGACTGAAGAAAATAAAAACTCTTTGGGATTACAGCTTTGAATGATAGCTTCATGAATAATATATATAATAGTCTATGTGTGATAGATGGTAGATAGATAGCTGACAGCAAATAGATATAGATAGATAAGATAGAGAGAGAGAGAGAGAGAGAGAGAGAGAGAGAGAGAGAGAGAGAGAGAGAGAGAGAGAGAGAGAGAGAGAGAGAGAGAGAGAGAGAGAGAGAGAGAGTATAAGAGGAGAGAGAGACTATATAGAAAAAAAAAGAAAAAAAAAAAGGATGAAAAAAGGAAAGAAAGAGGGGGAAGAGAAAGAGAGAGGAGGGAGAGGGAGAGAGAGAGAGAGAGAGAGAGAGAGAGAGAGAGAGAGAGAGAGAGAGAGAGAGAATAGGTAGGCATAGAGAATCTGGATACAATATAAAATAGAAAGCATTTTTTACACTCATTTGTTATATCATGTCTTTCAAGCAGGTGGAAACAAAGCCTGGAATTGATTACATTTGTGTCAAACTTGCATTTTAAGAATGGATGCCAGTAAATTGGCATTGCTTTAAAATTGGAAGTAAATGAAAATAAACAGAAACGTTTTCCAGAAGCTTACTCAGAAATATTATCCATAAATAATCCTAAATTATTTATAATGGATGATCTACTCTAAGCATTTCCCAGCTTTGCTGAATAAATGCCATAAGATTGCTAAGCGAAATGAAGGTGTTAGATTAATTAGTTAAGGAAAATTAAATAGACTCTATTAAATAATTAAAATTACTAGCACTTTCTTCTTATTCTTTAGAGAATAACAGCATAGGAAGAAATTGCCTGCTCAAGTTTTGAGAGATGGGGAGATAAGACTTTTTCTGGGTCCAATATTGGAATGACATCAGGCATATGGCTACAGTGACATTAATTAGTATAGTAACTCTCTCATTCTTCAAAACAAATTCTTCTAATGACATTAGTAAGAAATAAATAATTTAGGACAGGAGTAGATAGCAATAGCAATAGCAATAGCACTTAGACTTATATACCGCTTTACAGTGCTTTACAGCCCTCTCTAAGCGGTTCACAGAGTCAGCATATTGCCCCCAACAATCTGGGTCCTCATTTTACCCACCTCGGAAGGATGGAAGGCTGAGTCAACCTGGAGCCGGTGAGATTTGAACCGCCGAACTGCAGCTAGCAGTCAGCTGAAGTAGCCTGCAGTGCTGCACTCTAACCACTGCGCCACCTTGGATGATCTTTTTTCATCCAAGGGCTGCAGTTAATGCAAATAAGCATAGAAGACAGCAACAAAACATTATATGGCTTCAAGCTTTTTCATTTAAAAACGGTTTAGTAAGTTTGGGACTTCTGAGCTTAGGCAAAAAGTGCCAGAGAAGGACCTGATCAAGATGGATAAAATTATGCTTGGCATGCTAAAGCTGCACAAGCAGAAATTTCTCTGCCTTTCTCAATACCCTCTGACTGAAGGCTATCTGGTGAATCTGATTAAAAGGAGACAGTTCATCAATTCCAACCCAAGAGTCTGTGTAGATTATATTTACATGGATTCTATATTTGGACAGCAATGTGTGTTGCTGCTATATTTATACATTTCACATTAGTACACACAACAAAGATTTATACTGAATTGTAAGGGTTGACTTGCAGAATTCATGTAGTTAATGATGTATATATTCGATTCAACAAATGTCTACGAGGAGCTGACTTCTATGCAGGAATTCAAGCATACATCAGGCGATGCTCCAGACTCTTAATCTCTCTTGCTTCAACTTAGTGTCCCTCATCTGAGTGCTTTCACATATATGTGGAAGAATTTGTTTTCTTTTCCCCTTAAAACCATTGATATTTGATATACAGATTTTAAAGCCCCTTGAGGATGTAAATAATTCAGTGTTTCTCAATGAGACACTCCTGATTTTAGAAGAATCATTTCAACTCTCTATATTTGACACCTTGACTGGTGCCAACACCTGTCAATATTTGACAGCTGTCCTGGAGCCATAGATACTTAAAGGGCCCACCAAGTTATGCCCAATGCCAGATCTCAACACCAAACTTGATCTGCACAGGGCTTGGAAGGGAATAAAATATATATAACCCTGGGAAGGCTAATTGGAACTACCTTGCCCTGGAAGTTATGACCTGAGTCTACAGCAGTTGCTATAAGAAACCAAATCCAAGGAGAAAGAAATTTAAATATTACTGTATGCTCATACAGTGATTTTAATAAATGTTGAAGATACAACTCTTCTCTTTAATTGTTAACAGGAGTACAGTTCACAGCCAAATTGGAGGATGTAAAACCACCCACAATGGCATCCATATGTAAAAACCTTTTACGAGTGTTGATCAAAGTAAACGCATAGCCTATAAACCCTATAAAAATAAGCAGGCTGAGATACTTTGGCTACAGAGAAGCAAGTATGGTTAGGAGGGTTGTCTAGGAGCCAAGCTGAGGAATAAAGGGAGGGACGCCAAGAAGCCACGAGTATAGAGATGAGGTGGTATACACAATAAGCCATCTAGCTTTGGCAGCAGTGCAGACAATATTTTTGTTGGATTTTATTTGGACATATAAGGATGTCAATTTAAAAAGATCTCTCCGTCTCCCTCTCCCTCTCTCTCCCCCTGATTCTCTACCACAAGCCCCTGGATACATGAGAAAATGTTTTAAGGGTGAAAGGATCCCATTGAATGAGATGGAACGCGGGAGGAAGAATCAGTAGCCACTTTGGCCCAGCTTAATTACTCCTCTCAGAGGGATCCCTCATCGTAGAGAAACTGGCCCTTCTGGAAATGAAGTAAGCTCCTGAGAATGGGGAGACTGAGCAGGGGAATCCCAGGCTGTTCATGGAGATATCCGTGAACTCAATATGGTAAGATTCATCACTAATTCTAGAAAGGAAGCTGAGCGCTCACTCTAAATCTATGTGAGCACAAACTCTGAAGCTGTTGCCTTAGTTGGTTGCTTAGGCTTAGAAGTCTACATTTATGGAACAAGCTGTAGAATTTCTCATCACTAAAATTTTATTTCCTATCCATTAGTCTGAATTTTGCAAGGCCTTTACAATGGCTGGGAAGGTTTTGGGAATTCAAGTGTTATATCTTCTTTTGAACTCACTGTGTTAAATGAACAGCTGACCTATCTTAATTTTCGGAATCATAGCTCTTGCTTTGGGGTTGTTCCTGCCTCATTCTGTGCACTCCGGCAAGCTGCCTTGTCTTTTGTCACACTGTGCAATTTTTGAAGGTGTGCTCTTATAGCTTTTGGTACTCCATCTAGTTACCCCTTGGTCTGTCCACCTTGCCTAGCATTAGCCTCTGTTCCATAGATATATTGGCCCATGTGATATGTCCAAGGCACAGTCATTTTGTTTCATGGTCCCTGCTTCTTATGATCATCCCTTCTGATATACTGCAGGTCCTTCACATCCTTTAAGTGGTCTATGTCAGACCGGGCTAAGCTAAAGGGTGAGATTTCATTTCCCCCTTTAGCTTTTCCTATCTGCTAGTTAGCCTATTTGGCTTCTTTCTTAAATCCACTATATTCTTCATTCTTTAATACAATCTTATCTGAATCGATCCTCTTTAAGGTTTTGGATGTATTACTTCCATCTTTGTTTTTCAAATTATGTTCGATCATCATTAAATCCTTTCCATGCATGCTCACTAAGATATTGGAATAATAATGGCTTTCTCTAATTTTCCTCAGTAGATTCCTTGTTTTCCAGTGTTGTTGTTTTCTTCTATTTTGCCACATTTTTCTTTGTCTAAGGTTTGAGCATGGCTGTACCACTTTATGTCTTCTCATCTGCCACTGGAAATTTGCATTAAACTCTCTAGTTTTCTTAAGATCTCCTTTGGTTTTTACTAATCTTCTTTCCTGAACAAGGAAATGACTTTGTCTGATAGTCAGGGTGTCTTTTGTTTCTTTCTGGATTTAGTTAAGTGCCTTCCAACTTCTTCTTTTACAATTATTTTAACTTCTTCCCACACATCTCAGGTGCTTTTCTTCAAGATTCAGGTCTGACTCTTTCTAACCTGAATCCTACATTCTTCAGGAACGTGTTCAAGGTTATATCTCATTGGCATTATGTCCTTTCTAGTCTTTTTCAAACTAATGCATTTTTTTTTCTCATTGGTGTGCTGCAAATCTGATCTACAATCAGCACCAAGTAGTATTTTGCAAGTCAGCAGATAATTCTGCCATCTGTTGCAACATAAGAGGTAATCTATTCAATTATACCATTGTCCATTTGGAGCAGCGGTTCTCAACCTGTGGGTTGCGACCCCTTTGGGGGTTGAACGACCTTTTCACAGGGGTCGCCGCGCGCGCTAGCCCGCCATCTTGGTGCCACCGTCAGCAGGGGTGAAATGCTCCCGGTTCGGCTGTGCCTGCGGGTCGCCTGACAGCCAGTAGCGACGGAAACGGGAGACTTCGCCCACCCGCCCGGATGCCGCCATTTGGGTTCTTTTACCCTCTGCGCAGGCGCAGAACGGTTTGCATGCACAGAGGGTAAAAGAATCCAAATGGTGGCGTCCGGGCGAGTGGGCAAAGTCTCCCGCTTCCGTCACTACCAGCTGTCCGGCGACCTGCAGGCATGCCCGAACCAGGAGCATTTCACCCCTGCTGACGGTGGCACCAAGATGGCAGGCTAGCGCGCGGGGCGACCCCTGTGAAAAGGTCGTTCGACCCCCACGCCCCCTTTGTCACCTCATCGCGTGTGGGGAGGGGGAGGGGTCACAGGGGGGGGTCGCGGCATTAGGAAGGTTGAGAACCACTGAATTGGAGAGTTCCAGATATAAAGTTGTCTTTTTTGTTGATAAAATAATATGTTAGCCATAAACAGATCATTTTCTACATAGAATTCTGTTAGCTGTTGTGGGTTCCTAATTTTCCAACTGTTTTCAATCCAAATTTGATTTCGCTTTTCACATTAATGTCACCAATAATAATAATAATAATAATTGGAACATTCTTTTTTAAAAATTTGATACATGACTTTGTTTTAGTATTTCACAGAATTCTTCAACTGTTCTTCCTCAGTATCCATCATTGGTGTATGCACCTATACAATTGTGAAGATGAGTGTCCATTCTTGAGTCTTGAGGAAAATTATTCTGTCACTGATAGGGTTGTATCCCATTATGCATGCAGTGATACATGTTACAATACTTGCCATTCTACTTTTCAGTGACTTCAGTGATATTTTGAATTTGACTGGAATTATCCCAATTCTGTCTACTTTAGTTCATTTATTCAGGAATTTCAGTCCTAATCCATGTCATTTTCACATTAACAGTATCCAACTTTCCCTGGTTCACTCTGTTGACATTCCATGTCCCATTCTAAGTGTTTTCAATAAGCTTCACCTGTGTCTTTTAGTTCTGGCTGTGTTAGCAAGTAGACTTCTTAAAGGCTTAGATCCAATCATGTCATGTTTCCTACACCTATTAGCAAAAGCCTCAGTAGTGAAGAGTTGCCACCAGCCTTGGAAAGTCTCATCTTTTGGCAACATGAGATTCTTTCTTGATGGCTTTCTTTCCATGAGTTTTCTCAGCATACCTGAAGAAATAGCTTGCCATTGCTTTCTTCCTCACAATGCCTTACCTGGTAGAGTTGCTGCACTCTCATACATGACTGCCTAGTCATGAGCCCAGGCAGAGGTGGGTTCCTCCTGGTTCAGACTGGTTCTATAGAACCGGTAGTAACTTGGTGGCCTGGGTTGCTAGAACCGGCAGCGACCCAGGCCTGCCACATTCCCGAACTGGTTCTTTCGGCGGCGCCATAGGCGGCGCCATTTTGTTTTTTGCTTCTGCGCATGCACAGAAGCTTTTTTAAAGCACTGTGCATGCACGAAGCGCCCGCACGATGCGTCACTGAGCAAACCGGCAGCGAAGAAAAGAAGAACCCACCCCTGAGCCCAGGCTATATAGTTTATCTTGGCTCTCTCACTGCACCATTCACTGCAGTTCAAAAGTTGGAGTTGGACTTTTAAGCAGTTCACACTTGCCTGCCACAGGGCCATTCTTGGATTTCTATGGAATTGAGTTCTCTCCACAGTTCACCGCTTCCTGCTTACATAATTCTCATAATTTTCATATAATTTGCAATGCTTTATTCACTGCAATATATCTATCACAGCTAACCTGCACTTCTGCAGGCTATCCAACTATCTACCACCTGTAGTCTATTGTGTCTTATTAGAGGTCAAGGAAAGGCTAATATTCTAATATTTCCAACAAGGACTTGCTCCTATCACTTACTGAAAGGAACTGGATTCTTTACTTTACTTTATACTCTTGGTTAGGTCATCTGAATACTTGTGCTGAGATTTACAGTATCTACCAGATTTATTAACTTGGGTATGTAGGTTAGTATATCTCAACAGATGTAATTTGCATTTATAATATATGTTTATTATATTATTGTCCATAATGGTAAGAAGAAATAGTCATCTGATAAACAGTCATCAATATTAGCTCCACTGATCACCCAATCTTTCTCTCTTAATAACTAAACCAGTTTCTGGTTTCTGGCAACCCTAACTCTAACCCTTTTTTTCTGTAATAAGTTTTTATTTTATTTTATAATGTACAAAAATTCCAATTTCAATTGAACCGTGTGTTGTCTGGGTACAAATCATTTTAGGAAATAATAATCACAGTGTTTACAACAATATTCATTACATTAATATCAATTATATTAATATTAATAACAGTAATAAGCATACTATTTGTTTAATCAAGTTAATGTATCATCCTTATACCACTAATCCTTTCACATATTTCTCTGTTTCTTGCTCCTGTTTTTGTCAGCTAGCCATTGATAAAATAAGTCCCAAGTCAAAAAATAGCCAGTTTCTTTCTTTTCCTTAATTGTAAGTGTTAGCTTATCCATTTCTGCGCATTCTAATATTTTTCTAATCACATCTTCATCTGTTGGGATCTCTTCACTTTTCAATTGTTGTGCAAATACCATTCTCGCTGCAGTCAATGCATGTAAAATCAGATATACATTCCCCTTGTTATACTTATCTGGTAACATGCCCAATAAAAATGTCTCTGGTTTCAAATCTGTATGTTGTTTTATCATTTTTTCAAGCCACGTATGTATTTTTGTCCAATATTTTTTCACTTTTTAACATCTCCACATATGGTAGTATGAACCAGGTATCTGGTGACATTTCCAACATTTTGCAGATTTATCTTTGCTAACCTTGAGGGTAGAAAATGCCATCTATAAAACATTTTATAAAGATTTTCTTTGTATGCAGTAGACATTGTTAATTTATCATTTCTATCCCATAATTTCTGCCATTGATCTAACTTAATCAAATAGCCAAAATTTTTAGCCCATACTATCATTGTCTCTTTTACTTGTTCATCTTCCATCTTAATACTTAACAAATAGCTATATATTTTCTTTATTAATTTTTCATCTGTCCCTATTAATATCTGATCTAGTTCTGTTAATTCTTTATTTAAAGCATACATTTTAACATCCTTTTCGTATCTAGATTGTATCTGCACGTATGACCACCATGTTATATCAATCCCTTGATCACTCAATTCCTGTTTAGTTTTAAGTTCCCCCTTTTCATTTAAAATATCTTTATATCTGGTAATATTCTCTATATCAATAACATTTGGATAAATCAGTGCCTCCATTGTAGAAAGCCAGATTGATATTTTCAAATAATGTTGTTCTTTAATTTTCTCCCATACTAATAATAATGCATTCCTAACATAAACCCTAACCCTATCAAACTTCGTTAACTTTCCTTTCTTTTAATAAGTTGTATCTTTTGCACACCCACCCACTTCTAATGGGTTTCCTCAACTGGAATTTACTCTAAACATAGTTCCACTTGGCCTCTGTTGTCAGTTATTAATATTCTGTTTCTTTATTAGATTGATATGCTACCTTTCTTCCAGATCTCAAGGTGGTATAAGTAGTAATCTTTTCTTCAATTTTAACCAAGAACCTTGTGAAATGGCTTGAACTGAAAGATGGTGATAAGACTTCCAGTACTACTTTATGGTAGAATATGGACTTGATTTGGTCTTCTATAGCCTAACTTTGTCATAGGGATATAAGCTGAGTCAAGTAAATATCATATTTTATTCCAATTTGATTATATTATCTCATTAATTACTTGGAGAAGCATTGGTTCATCTGTCTTATGTTCCCATAAGAATAAACTCTTCCTTGAGTATACGTGTTTCCTTTCAGATACACATTTACATGAAGCATCAGTTCAACAACTGTCCCAAGTGAGTCCTTGTTCATTCATTTGAATTTGATCCAAGTCTGATATCCTTATATTTGCACATGTATCAGGAAAGCAGACTTGGATTAAATTCAAATAACTGAGATCTCAATGGTTTTATACGAATGATTAATTTTAGCTAAATATGTGTGCTTGTAGCTTATCATGTATATAAGGTACATGATAAAGACCTTTGAATGAAGAGCAAAACAATAGAATGTAGAAATGGAAATGTAGAAGATTGGGAAAGCCCAGTCCTCTAGGGGTGTGCATGTATGTATTAAACCTACATTAATTGCTTTTATTTCAGCATTTTTTCTCTTTGGTTAAACTACAGAGTAATCTGATTCTGGATAGTTTGTGAACAGACAAAAGGGGCAAAAATACATCATTCAGTGTTTCTTGGGACAGAAAAAGAGTACAGTCATTGCCAGAAGGGCCTCAGCATTGATAAAAGGTCTAAATATATATATTTAGTAATATAAGAAACCCCAAAACCGCTGAAGTGACAGAGTCGGCTCCTTTAAATGACCACAGGTAACAAAATCAATTAATTCTGCATCACACCACTGGAACGGTTGTTAGTTATCCTTTAAGCTGCAGGATTCAAGAACTAGGGGCCTCCAATCTTTTTGTCATGGAGTTCATTGTGCCAGAAGGAAAGGGACACTGACATTGAAGGGAGGACTATAAATAGTTCCCTGAAATCTCCCAAGTCCAGCAACTGGATAGAACTTGATTTGAACAGCTTTGACTTGTGTCACAAAAATCGCTGTGGATTATTCAGATGGTGGTCTTGCCACCACTGCTTTTCATAAATTACACTATAAGAATCAGGGGTGACAAGAAAAATAATGTGGCTTCAAGCCTGGCAAAACTGTATGCTTGATTGATTTGATCCACATTTGTCTGAACACAAAGTTTAGGTAGCCCCGATAAAGTATTCTGCTCCATCATTGTCGCTTTATATAAAAAGAACCATCCATTCAAAAGAAATAAACTTGGCAAGTGATTAATCCCAGAGCAGGTTAAAGTATGTCAACTTATTTTCTAAAAACAATGGGAGAAATTTTGCTTTTTTTTTTCTTCCAGGCAACCTAGTCAAGTTAGATGTAGCGTAGCATTTGCAGCAGAGAGCTTTTAAAAATTGCCCAATAAGCCAAACAATGAATAGACTTATTTCCAAGTAATGCTTTTTTTCAAATAATTTTCTTCCTTTATTCTTGGAACTACAGGAAGTAGTCCCGACTTACTGCACCACCACAATTGGGATGACAGTTTCCATCATAAGTTGTGGTTGTAAATTGAGCCAGACCTAATTTTATGACAATTTTTACGGCAGTTGTCAAGTACATCTCTGTGGTCACTAAGTAAATCATACAGTCATTAAGCAAGTCCAATTTCCCCAATAGGCGGATTGTCCCCCCCCCCCCGAGAAATCAGCAAAAGAGGTTGCAAAGTGCAATCATGGGGCACTGCAACCCCTTTGTAGATCTGAGCTAGTTGCCAAATGCACGAATTGCAATCACATGACTGTGTGTGTGGGGGTACAATGGTCATAAGGGCAAGTACAGGTCATAAGTAATTTTTTCTGAGGCCTTTGTAACTTTGAATAGTGGTTAAACATGTGGTTGTAAGTTGAGGGAACACAGGTAAAGCTTGTCTTCCAAAACTAGGAAGGAACTTTTATATAAAAAAAATAAATCACACACAACCGGATTCCAGATCAGGAAAACAGTACGCATTAGGTTCTAATGCGTACTGTTTTCCTGGTCTGGAATACGGTTGTGTGTGGTTTATGTGCACAGAGCAGAGCAACATTTCCTTTGCACAAGTTTTTGTGAAGGATTTTGCACAAGCTTTCTACTACTGATTCTTGGAACTGTCCTAATGCCATTTTCCTCTCCCATGTCAGATCCAAATGTACTTTGGTGGTACATTTCTGCCTCTCACAAACAAAATAGCTTTGATACTTTTTTCCCCTCTATTCCAGTTCTTTGAGTCCAAAACAGAGGTGGGTTCTTACCGGTTCTATCCGGTTCTTTAGAACCGTTAGTAACTCGGCGATGATGTCACGGAGCCGGTTCTGTTGGTGTCTCCGTGGGCGCCGCCATCTTGGATTTTTGCTTCTGCACATTCACAGAAGCTATTTTTTGATTGCTGCAGGCGCGCGCGCACGGCGCAACCCTGAGCAAACCGGCAGCAAAAGGATCCAGAACCCACCCCTGGTTCAAAACATACTTTGATCTTTCATTGCCTCTGCTGATACCTAAAAGGAATGGACATGGGGAGAAAGATATATCTGCCAGTTCAGCAAGTAAGGTTAACCCTGTTAACTTTACTTGCTGAACTGCTACCTTGCTGTTCCAGGGTTTCTGAGGTCTAGAGAAGACTCAGATGTTACCAAGGTTTTGTTTCAAAGCCAGAACAACAACAGCAAAAAAAAAAGTCTGAGTCCAGAGCCAGTCTTTCAAATCCTTGTTACATTTTTAATGGACTTACAGTCGAGCAGAGCAATGGAGGAATGATCTTGCTCCCTTTTTAATCATCCACGTGAGTAAACATCTGGAAAAACTAAGTTGCAGAGACCACAATACAGGTAATCCTTGACTTACAACCACAACTGAGATAAGCATTTACTGTTGTTAAGCAAAGCAGTTGTTAAATGAGTGGTGCCCAATTTTACAAACCTTTTTTTGGCCACAGTTGTTAAGTGAATCCCTGAAGGTAAATGAAGCATGCAATCTTTAAGCTTTTCCTATTGACTTAGATTGCCAGAATCCGGCTGGGAAGGCTGTAAATGGTGGTCACATGACCTCAGGACCCTATACCATTGTAAATACATGTTGGATGCCAAGCAACCAAATTTTGCCCATCACCCCCCCACCCAC
>QLTV01004146.1:4417672-4435989 GCA_003457575.1 Thermophis baileyi
CGTTCCACTCTCTCCCTCCCTCCCCCCCCCCTCTCTCTGTGCTAGAAGCGCAAATGCGGGTAGGGAAGAGAAACCTTGCTGAATTCCATTCCATTCCATTCCATTCCATTCTCTCTCTCTCTCTCTCCCCCCTCTCTCCCTCCCCCCTCTCTCCCTCCACATACTTCCTATTTTCCTGAAACATTGAAAGTTGCCTTGTTTTAAGTCTCTTCTGCCTAGATCGACCAGCATTATCTTTCTAGAGTTTCAGCCGCCGTTGCTTCTCAGCTTTATCGGCAGAACAATTGGAGCAGCGTGGCTTTCTGCACGTAAAAGATGAGCTTAATTACTGGTTGACGGTCTTTCCCATCTAAATATCTCATCCTCAGTCTGCAAATAAATAAATCACAACACAAAAGGTCAATGTCGCTTCGTGTATTGTGAGCATCAGAATGCTATATTACTAAGGAAATAGAAGTTATAATTTGAGGAAAAGCATTTGGCTTCATCAGATGTGCAACTGGGAGGTATGTCTTCCTATACGATGATCATCCAGAAGGGCCCTGAGAGAAACATAATCCTCTTCTCTGAAAAAGACTTAGCATGGCCAGTTTGGAAATGTATTTAGGGAGTCTTAAAAACAAAAAACAAAAAATGCAGTAGCTGAAAAATATCACAATCCACCAGATGGCAGTAGCTTCCTTCCTTTAAAATTGAATTTAACTTTCTTTTAACCTTGTTCTAAGTAAAGTATTTCCATCAGTAGAATTTCTTCTGAAGGAAGATTACATTTTTAGCTCTATGGCTAATGTTTTTTAAACAAGAGAAAGACCAAGCCTTTGTTTTGAAAATGCTACCACTGATATTTCTTTGATTCATTGTTTCCTGCTCACTGTATATTTTTTCATCATTATATAGGAACAGGCATTGTTATAAAACATTCATACAGTCATAATGGTGATTCACTTCACCTTCCAGTCTTCAGATGGTTATAATTGTGAACATTATTATCTTTATGTTGCATTTTTTTTGTAATGCATTTTTTTTTTATTTTTTCCTCTGTTTTTGCAATTTTCTGCTTCTGAAATTACTACGAACTTGAGCGTTCCTTGCATCTAACTGGAGTTGAGAGAGAGGGAGGGAGGGAGGGACAGATAGTTGCAGGTGTTTATGCATATATGAATATATTATCAGCTCATGAGCATCTTGGATTATTGTGTTTAAAAGTGTTTTATAAATATTACAATACATCACCTTAAAATAAGTTTACAAAGATCTAATCATAAGAAATATGCATTTAGCTTTCTTGGAATGCTTGGAAAGTAAGGTAAAATGCTTGCAAAGTAAGGTACAAATAAATTTACAAGGAAAAAAAAATACTGAGTTGCTCTATATTCTTCCAATTACGTATAAGTAGCTCGGTCAGGTTTAGTGCCTTTAATAAAACAATTTCTGATTGCATCTTTGGAAAACCCTTGGAAATTTATTGTTTTATAGTGATACTACAAGTGACAATTCAATAGTAGCACCTAGCTAGCTTTGGCTATTTACAAAAGTTAAGCAGCTAAGCCTAGATAGTAATTGGAAGGAGACTATCTGTAAGGCCCAGTGCTAAAATCTAAACTGGGAATTTGGGAGTCAGGGAAAAAGAACCCACTTAAAGAAAATAACTGTCCATAATCGACTATGGAGATTCTCAGTCATCCAGGTCATGGTTGTCCCAAAGGTGCTTTTTCAAGAGGCAACTGGACTTTCTGGTTATTCTTTGAAGCGGTTTTCAAAGAAAAACCAAAAAGTCCAGTTGCCTCTTGAAAAAGCAGCTTTGGGATATCCATAATTGAATATGATTAATGAGTTTATTCTATAGTCATGTCTACAATAATTTTCCTGTTCTGTTATTTCCTATTTTGTTACCCTAAACTTATAATTGATCAACAACAATAATCTTAATGGTGTCAGTACAATACAAATGCCTCCTAGTTGGTAAAATATCAGCAACAATATGTTGGTTTGCAACATACTCTCTAGATTAGAGATCCGAGCTTGCATAGAGTGTCATTAACATGGTTGGGGTAAAAATGACTATGGCACCCTGGACAAAATGTGCTGAAACTGACCAGGACACTTTATCATTAGTAGGAAATATTCCATGTAGTGGAATGGGATGACAAAGGCAGATAACCTAATGCAGTGATGGCGAACCTATGGCACGCATGCCACAGGTGGCACGCGGAGCCATATCTGAGAGCACGCGAGGCGTTGCCCTATGTCAGCTCCAGCACGCATGTGCTTGCTGGCCAGCTGATTTTCGGCCTTCCAGAGGGTGGGGGGAGGTCGTTTTCACCTTCCCCAGGCTTCAGGAAAGCCTCCAGAGCCTGTGGATGGCGAAAAATGGACCCAACGGCCCAACCGGAAGTTCGGAAACGAACTTCCGGTTGGGCCCTTGGGCCGTTTTTCACCCTCCCCAGGCTTCAGGAAAGCCACAGGCTCTGGAGGCTTTGCTGAAGCCTGAGGAAGGCGAAAACGACCTCCCCCGCCCTCCGGAAGGCCGAAAATCAGCTGGAATCCGTTTTTCTTCTCTGGGGTAATGCATACCATCACTAGGATGGTGGTGAACCCTTTCTGAAGAAGCTTTCCCTTGATTCAGGATTCAACTTTTTTCTAACCTCCCTTTGAGTGAAGATAGTCAAGAAGATAGTGATGAATCAACTACAAAGGATCCTAGGGGATACAGATGACCTAAAACAGAGGTGGGGAATGGTGGCCGCTTTATGACATGTGGACTTCAACTCCCGGAATTCCTGAGGCAGCATGGCTGGCTCAGGAATTCTGGGAGTTGAAGTCCATAATCATAAAAGGTCCATCGTTCCCCACCCCAATCTAGAACCTTTGAAATCAAACTTTAGGCTTAAGTATGGGACTGAAATTGCATCAGTCATTCTCATAGATGACCTTTGTTGGAGCTATATTGAAGGACTTGCCTGGTTTGGGATTTGGAGGGCATTGTTTGTAATTATACTCTATTCTAGGCAATTACCAAATATGATCCACTGTGGGATTTTTCCAGGCTCAATATTCCTTCAGATATTATTTAACATCTGCATAAAACAACTAGGGCATACATAATGGTATGTATGAATGACCTCAGAAGACAGAGCAAAGAACCTTGGGAAAATAGTTAGATAAAAGTCAACTGAGCCTCAGCAGGAATGTGGGTGTGGCAAGTGACTCAGAAGAGATCCTCCCTAATTTTTCACAGGTAAAGGAGACGGGGGTGGGGGTGGGGGAGGGGAAGAGAAATGCTTTCAGACTTGCAAGATTCTATTAATATGGTTATACAATAAAGTAGAATTAGCTCATCTAGTCATGCTTCCTGTCAGGTCTACCTAGTAAGGCTGACATAAGGGGAAGTGATCTGTAGCTTTGGGTTGTGATGCCATCAGTTACTAGTTATATATTTCTACCCTGAGATGCTGTACAAGTCCTGAATTGATGTCTGGAGAATGTGAGGATCTCATGAATAGGATAACAGCAGCTCACATTAAATCTTATCACAATAGAGCTACTCTTCATCAATCAGTGACTGGGCAATGCGACAATATTGGTTCCAGCAATTATTCTGAATGAGGTAGAGTTACCTCCAAAGGAAAGACTTTGTGATTTGGACACTTGGCTCCTGCTAAAGCAGGAGGTGGAAGCCTTCCTCTGGCATCAGCTAGTGTACCAGTTACAACCTTGGCAATATAAACTCATGCTTTGATCACCACGCTGCTGGACTTCTGTAACACACTGTGTTTGGGGATGCCTTTGGAGAAGACCTGGAAACCAGAGCTAATTCTGAATGCCTTGCCAAGACCAGTCCTGATGTTGCTGGGTTAATTATCGGTATGCTTCCTGGAGCAATTCAAAGGTTCAAAGCCTAACTGGGATATATCAGGCAATGTCTTGCTAAAGAAGACTCTGCCTTGTCTCAACATCTACAGAAGGCCTGTTCAGAATCCTCTTTGCAAAGTTTATGGTTGTGGACCAGGGAACAGGCCTTCTCAGTGCCAGATCCCACTCTGCCCTCCCCCGGAGGCCCAGATAACCTCAACCCTCTTATTTTTTTTGCAAACAAGTTCAAGTTATTTTATTAGAATATGCTGTCAACTTTAGGCACTTATTTATGTGCTTCAATCTTATTTAAGTTCTTTTTGAAAATATTGGATGTTTAACCTATTTTTACCAGCTCAGAGTCTGTTAGCTTTTGAGCAGATATAACTACTTGAATAGGAAGGAAGGAAATATTGGATTGAGAGGAAGAAGATGACCAAAGTAGTCATGGCTCAATGGAATTGATGAGATACTCAAAAAATGTGGGGAGAATTTAAAGGACAAGAGGTGGCAGATAAGCAAGTACATAGATATGGTGCAAGCAAGAACTCATTGTAAAGACAGAACGGTTAGGAGCAACATAGTGAATGTAAACCATTTATGCTGACGAAGATTATCAGACATCCAGGAGATGGTAGAGTTATCTGGAAGTTGAGTTATGGCAACTGGACTTCTTTTCTTTTTGGTTTGAAACATTTTGCTGCTTATCCAAGTAGCTTCTTCAGTCTGAGTTACCATGACTCAACTTCCAGACAGTTTAGTTATGGTTTCTTTTTCTGATGCCAAGCTCTCTCTCTCTCTCTCTCTCTCTCTCTCTCTCTCTCTCTCTCTCTCTCTCTCTCTCTCTCTCTCCCCCTCCCTCCCTCCCCTCTCTCTCTGTGTCTCTTTCTCTTTCTCCTTCTCAATTCAATGCAACCTTGCATCTTGGAGAACCCCTCCATAAAATATGAAGTACCGTATTTTTCGCACCCCCCCCCCAAAGAGGCTGAAAATGTGGGTGCGTCTTATACTCCAAATGTAGCTTTTTTGAAGCTTTTTTTCAGCCCTAATGAGGCGCTAGCGAGTGAAGCGATCTTTCGCGCTTTGCCTGCTTTTCTCATTGCTGCTCCCTCCGATGATCAGCTGTGCTTTAGAAATTGTTTTTCAGCCCTAATGAGGCGCTAGCGAGTGAAGCGATCTTCCACGCTTTGCCTGCTTTTCTCATTACTGCTTCCTCCGATGATCAGCTGTGCTTTAGAAGCTGTTTTTCAGCCCTAACGAGGCACTAGTGAGTGAAGCGATCTTCCGCACTTTGCCTGCTTTTACGGTAATAGAGTTTTTCTCATTTGCTCTTTCCAAGTTCACCAAATTTCTTGCCTTTCTCCAGAGGGCTATTCATGAGAGGAAGTGGTAGAAAAAAACAAACACTGTTAAAAAAAACCCCAAATCTTTCTTAAACTGTCAAGTAAAAGTAATTGTCAAGTGGTTTTTAGGGAGAGAGAAAAGGGTTTGGGAGAGGGAAGGTTTCACTCTGTGTCACTTTCTATTTTTAATAGTCTTAATAGATAATCCTAATATTAAGACTATTTATTCTGAAACAGCCCTGGTCATAGACAAGAAGAGAGGAAGTTACAGCTTCCTCTGCTTTTGCTCTACTTGAATACTGTTCTCCGAGTATATTTTTATCTTGTTTTATTATTGCCCGAATGGCAATCAATTGCTGTTTGCTTGTTACCTTTTTAAATTTGAACACGGCCTTGAGTGCTTTCCAGGCAGGAGACAGATTGGGGACTAATGGCTTTTGGATTTTCAGAGCTGGGGGAAAGCCACAAGAATAGAATGAAATATTTTATTGTATATGGTCCATTAACCTTTACAAAAGGACATAAAACTCTGAAAGACAATAAAATATAAATATTAAATCAAAATGCATCCTTAAAAAAAAAAAGAAAGCTACAGACATTGAGTTCTGAAAGCAGACTTACAATCAAAGTTCTACATGGAGATATTTTCAGACTGACAAATGCTATTAAAAGGCCTAGGCTTTTGTGAGCTACAGCTTACTTCATCGAATGTACGGAATGGTTCAACTGAGGGAGGAACTGAAAAGGAGATGTGGCAAAGTGATGCTAGAGGAAGAAAAGGTAGTTGGGCAGAATTAGATTGCTTGTGAACTACATTATAAGTACCTCATCAATAAACAGTTGTCATGTATAAAAAAACAACTTTGTTTGTTGAAACCTTCTGAGTTGCCCTGAAATCTTCTAAAGCATCCAACCTTGGCAACTTTAAGATTTGTGGACTTCAACTCCCAGAATTCCCCAGAGAGCCATGCCCAAGATTAGATACTCCTATTCTAAGGTGTTTGACTTTTGCAATCTCATCTTCAATTATATTGGTACCGTTTCTTTTATCCAAAATGGCTACTTTGAGATCTGCAAGAGTGTCCTAGGAAGATAAAACGCTCAGCTATTTGACTTTGTTTTTCCTCCTGTTCTCAAATTGGCATCCATTCATTCTTTTGGCTAGAATTTGCCCGCTTGTCTTATGTAGAATCCAGAAGAGCAGGTGATGGCACAGATCACATTAGATCACTGTTTCTCAATCTCAGCAACTTTAAGATTTGTGGATTTCAACTCCCAGAATTTCCTTGCCAGAACTCTGGGAGTTGAAGTCTACACATCATAAAGAACCAAAGGCTGAGAAAGAGCCGAGGTGGCGCAGTGGTTAGAGTGCAGCACTGCAGGCTACTTCAGCTGACTGCTAGCTGCAGTTCAGCGGTTCAAATCTCACCGGCTCAAGGTTGACTCAGCTTTCCATCCTTCTGAGGTGGGTAAAATGAGGACCCAGATTGTTGGGGGCAATATGCTAACTCTGTAAACTGCTTAGAGAGGGCTGTGAAGCACTATGAAGTGGTATATAAGTCTAAGTGCTATAAACACTGCATTAGAGAAAAATCATGTGGAAGTGCCTCTAATCTTGTTTATAAAGTTGTTGGGACCCATTATGCTGCTGTTGATATAAATATGTAGGCAAATAGATATCTGGTTTAATGGATAGCCTGGATCCCATGTTATCATCACCATAATTTCCCCATGAAGCTAGCTGGAAGCATTCTTCTGACCATACTTATTTTACATGTGGGAAAATATGTCTCCTCCTTGCCTTGCTTTGCCTTGCCTTGCCTTGCCTCGTCTTGCCTCGCCTCACCTTGCCTTGCCCTTCCTTTCCTTTCTCCTCTTTCCTCTTTCCATTCCTCCTTCCTTAGCATATGAGAGAAAAACTGGTGTGGAACAGTGGCCTTGCTTGCTCATCCTGTATTGTAATAGTTCATGTTAAGCTTTTTAATAGCATTCGATGTTTTGTAAAATTTATTCTTAATCCTTAATCATTTTTGCATCATTTTGACTGCCATATGTGCATTTGCCTTACTGTTGGAGGTAAAGAAATGATGAAAATGTACTCAGAAATAATTTCCCCAAAGCTGACAGTCATATAAAAATTTCACTGTCTTGCAATCTTTGCTGGGCATTTGGAAAGGAATATGGATAGGGAGATATTCTGCCCAGAGACTTAAAAAACAGCAACACAGAGAGATCTGTGATACTTATAAAAGGCGTGGCTTCTGGCCTCTTTTATATTGTTTACATACTGCTGAGTTGGAAATTCTCTTCAATTGGCAAAATTCTAGTCAGTGAGACTAAAAGCTTCATTCATTCCAATTAAACCCTCCTGAAACTATTAGATTTGCAACCATTTGTTATACATCATGTGGCGGTGGGTAAATGTCTTTGCTTTGCTGACACTTGCCTGTTTTTTTTTTGAAAATTTCAAGCACATGGGTTTCCTTCTCCTTTGCAAATGTATTGGGAATTCACGGAGCCTTGCTGATTTGTTTATTCTGCTGGGTTCCAGTAACAGGAGGCCAGCAGGGTTTCAGTCCTGGCTGAGATGTGCTGTCAGCAAGAATCAATTTTTTTCCTCCTAACATTAGCAGGATGTTTTAGGTCTTGAGCACAGTGGTTTATATTTATAGTTGGGCTTTGTAGAACCCTAGAGCTGGAAGAAGCCACTTAGGTCATCTGCCCCCACCTCTGGCTCAGTGCACAAATCCAGATGAATTGTGGATTGTATTCCCCATTAGTCTTTGCATCTGCTGCAATATGTTTTTTTTCTGCTGGTCTTCTCTTACAAAAAGAAAAGGACCTTCTGTTGAATGCAGGTTTCTTTTAAACGTTTCCATATCCCGTGCTTACCTAGAAGCACGTGAAGCAACATACCTGGAGTCCCATTGATCTCCTGCCCTGTGTTTAGGCCTCGGTCTGATGATCCAAGAAGGCCTGATATCAAAATCTAAGCCCTTAAAGCTTTCCCTGGCTCTACTCTTGCATTTTAAAGGTTAAGATCTTCTCATCCTAGATATAGGAGTTTGCTGTGCAGTCATCCTTCCTTAATTTCAGAACTTATGGGAGGAGATGCCATCTTTCATTTGTAAGCCTACCATTTTTGAGCAGATCCCCCTCCTTCCCCCTCCCCCCTTGCAGAATGCATTTTTTAATTAGAGGCATGATGAACTGTCTTTCTTGGACCCAAGAAAGCTACTCTGGGATCCAATCTGGGTCGGTCACTGGGATCAGAGATTTTGTCTTCCCAGCTTTTGGACTCGTGCTGGAGCCCATCCTCAGGGAGCTTCTCTCTAACAGAGTGTGTGCTTTGGCTATTCTGTGTGTGGTATTTATATATGGTGCTCATTGTGTATGGCTTTTTAGATGTTGATTGGGGTGTTGATGGCCGTCTATTACATCGTTGGCTGTTGTTTCCTTGTGCTGCCAAGCCCTCGCCTCCTAAGTACTTGATAAGCCGGTGGCAAATTAGCACTCCTGTTGACTGACAAAGGGCCCATTTCCCAGGCTTCAATCACTTCCCTGGCTGTTTTTGTGCCTGCTCGTCCAACAATTTTTGTAGCTGCAAAGCTATTCCAGTTTATAGGATTCAGTATGAACATTATGAAAGAAGCATGTAATTGGTGGCAGATTAGAATTTCCAAGCAAGATCCTTACTCTTCTTGCCAAGTCAGTCTTGCTGATGGAATTGCGAGGCAGGAGATGGGGCTTAAAGATCAGGAAACAGATTCTGTCTCTGTCTCTGTCTCTGTCTCTGTCTCTGTCTCTGTCTCTGTCTCTGTCTCTGTCTCTGTCTCTGTCTCTGTCTCTGTCTCTGTCTCTGTCTGTCTGTCTGTCTCTGTCTCTCTCTCTCTCTCTCTCTCTCTTCTCCTCCTCTCCCTTTCCTCTCTCCCTCCCTCCCTTGTCCCACCCTTCCCTCCCTCCCTCTCTCTTCCCCATCCAAAACCCCACTGTTTGAATGAGAAGTGAAGTTATTCCTTTCACTTCTGGTTTACTACCAGTTGCATGGAACGGAAGCAGCCCAAAAAGCAAGGTTCCCCCCCCCCTAGCTTGCAGTTATGCATAATCTACAGACAGAACAAATGACTTAATAAAACAGGCAGTGCCTCAGGTGATAAGGAGTATTTGATCAAGAAGTTAACGATATAGAAATCTTTCTGAGAGAAAAAAATGAACTGGAAAATGTAACTCCAGCAACTGAAAAATAATAATACATCTGGCTTTCATCCCCTCCCCTGCTTCGTCTCTCATCTCCATGTAACCAGATTTTCTTCTCTTAATATCAGCAGTGAGCAACAAAAGAGAATGAGGTGATTGTCTTGATGTACTGTTTCTAAGGCTTGGGCAGCCTAGACTGTTGAGTTGAAGGACCACAACTAAGTGTCTTGCTTGGAGGCCCCCTCCCCCCTCCCTGGCTACTAAATCTTTCCTTTAATGTGACATTTGTTGCTGCCATGTCTTTTTTCCCATGGTGTAACATGCAAGCCAGGTCATCACCCATTTGAATCCTTTTTATTAATACACTCCAAATTTCATTATTCCCCTTTGAAATAAGTTCTGTTCAGCTAACATTTTTCTTTGGCCTCTGCAGCCATCAAAGGGAAAATATACTTGTGGGTTTCCTTTCTAGCCAACTCCTGGAGTTCTCTCTTTCTTCCCTCTTCTGTGGGAAAGGCAGCCTGTCTGATGTCTTGTCAATATCCTCCCAGCCAGAGAGCTTTGGAGGGCCATCACAAAACCTTGGCAAAGAGCCAAATATGATCTACACTCTGCACTCCTCAAGCTGGAAGCAAGACCAGCACTTTGAAGCTAATTTTTCTCCCTCTCAGGGGGTTGGCACAGTGTCCGAGCAGATTCACACATTTTTTTTCCCCTTCAGAAAGGGAGCAAAACTAATCTGGCCTCTGGTATGCCTCCGTAACTTCACAGTGTTTTCCAAGGATGGTGGCAGTAAGTAAAATGATGAGCTGTTGCTATATGCAGTGTCTGAAGTGGATAGAGGGGATCAAAATCACAGCATTCCTTTTACACGCTTGTCAGTTTACAACATTTCAACTCTTAACACAGCTTTCCTCTTTTCACCAACCTGAGTTTTTCCTTCTCTATGAGTGATGGATAATTTTAGCACTTTTCTGCCTGCTACAACAGTGGAACAAAGGGGGATTTTCTTGAACCCATTTCAATTTGCCTCTTTCCTCCGCCCCCCCCCCCATTATTCCCTCCCCACATGGGAACTCAGGGTCTGCCCAGTGCAATTGGCTCCCTCCAGCAAGGAAAAAGTTCTCAGAAGGACACATGCTATTGATAGGGTAGTTATTTCTCCCATTCTTTTTTTAAATGTCCCTATTATAATATATGTGCCAAGGTTCCGACGAATGAGCCCAAGCAAATCAGAAGTCCAAGGCTGGAATCTTCCTCAAAGAGCTTCTTTATTGGGGTACATCATATCGGCACATTTAAATGGAAAACCAACTCTAAATATTTCCCAGAGTTTCAGTATAATTAAAATAGAAAATGATTCCCTGCCCAAGTGTCACAGGTCACATTGTCCAATTAAATTAATTGGCAGGCTCCTTAGGCACTCCCATCCTCCTTCATCCGACACCTGTGGAGATGACCTTGGTTCCCATGAGAAAGATAGGTGTTGTGTCTGGCAATGCATTCCAATTTCCCCCCCCCCCCCCACCATAGTGTGTGGCAACTGAAAAACGAGAAAATGGCTCCTGCCAGGTTCAGTTCGAAGTTGACAATATGCTTTTCTTCACATGTACGTGAAGTTTTTTGGAAAGCATGAGTATGAGATAGCCTTTATGCACAGCAGTGATCAAGGAGTTGCACTGTATCTTAAGGACTCATTCCTAGAAAGTTCATTATACTTCCGGTGGTTTGGGGAACATGGGTAGATTGATAGCTCGCCAAAGAGGAACTCTCAAAAGCCGGAATTCACTTGACCATATTAGAATGAATGATAGCCATTCACCTAGGATGATAAGGGAAAAAGTTAATTTTGAACTCTACTGGACTGGAGTAAAATGTTTCCCCATATCTGATGATACCAATAACTAAGGTTCAGTGTAGCTCCAGCCCTTCATTTAACCATCTCAACTTGTGCTTCCAGATCAGCATCAAGGATACTATGGCACTTCTCTCAATGATCACATAAGGAGTGGAGAATTATACAGGCAGCAGTAAGCAGGCCCATCATGAATTGATTGGATAATCTAGACATGCCAGGATTGAATGGACCAGTGCTTACATCGTGTCAACCTTTCCTTATTACTCTGCATTTTTTCATTGCAGATGTTTGTTGTATTGTTTTTACTTTCATACATGGAATTCTTGGTGCTCTCTGAGCTTGGCTGTTCGCTTAAGGACATTTTGTAACCCAACTAGGCAACATCATCAATGTGAGTGAATGTGGGGTTTGCTCCTTGTTTATATACAGTACCTTGATTAGGGCATTGTTTTCAGCTTGATAGATTGCTTGGTGTAGTTTGACCTTGAGCTATCTCTCATCTCTCTCTTTCTCTCCATCTCTCTCTCTCTCTCTCTCTCTCTTTCCATCTCTCTTTCTCTCTCTCTCTCTCTCTCTCTCTCTCTTTCTCTCTCTCTCTCCTACACACATCTGTCTATCATCTATCTATCATCTATCTACAGTATCTATCTATCTATCTATCTATCTATCTATCTATATCTATCTATCTATCTATCTATCTATCATCTATCTATCATCTATCTATCTATCATCTATCATCTATCTATTCTATTGGAACTTTCATATAATTTCTACAGCAGAATAGGGCTAACTCTCAAGAAAATAAGCATGGTTCTCGGAGGATCTGTGGTTACTTAGCCACATCACAGTTTGACATGGCTGTACAATTGGTTAGGATAATAATGTATAATCATGCTTCTGTATAATAGATAGCACTACTTCTGAAAATAATGGACAAATTTCAGAGTGAAAACTCTGCTGGCTATGTAGCAAAAACAGCCACATTTTCTAATAGCTACCATTAGGCTTTCATTTTACACACATTACCTACAATAAGTCACATTGATCTCAATGGAATTTACTTCTGAGTTCCATTATAATTTACTTGCTGTGGTATAAACTTTCTTGATCTAAAATTCACTGCATTACATGCTTTGAACCACAAAATCATACTACAACAAGCCATTGCAGTGTCACAAGGCTGTAGCTTTTTTCATTTTTTTTCCTTTGTCAAATATGATTCAGTCTGATCCTTAGAGTAGCTTAATACACCAGCAGTGTAGAAATTATGGATCTATAACTCCTTCCTAAGCATGGTGCTATATTCATTTTTTAAAAAGTCGTTGCTCACTATGGCAAATAGCAAATGATTTTATATTTGCTCTGGGAATTACAAATGATAATTTGAAATAAAAGTCTGAAAATATAAGGCATTTTAAAAATAATCCTCCTCCTCTGCCCTAAAATTTTGCAAAAACTCTCTTTCTCTCGCTCTCTATGTATGCGTATATCCTTAGATCAAATTTGATCCACCTTATCAATATGCAATTTCTGAAATTAATAGTGCATAATCCCAAGATAATCCTTTGTACTGCAATTATTTTAGCATGTATGGTTCAAGTCTGAGCACATAATTCAAGATCAATTGCTGTCCCTTTGTTAAACTGATTGCATCTAATTCTTTGCACATTATAAATGCTATCAGCGCTTGTCGTCCTATTGCTATGCACCACTCAGAAGGCTGCCCAGTGCAGCCTTTCAATTTTATGTCCATAATAAAATGTGATTAGGTGAAGCACAGAAATATTCTTAGACAAGAGAAGAAACGAAATCCTCTCTGCTGAACCAGCTATGATTTACAAGGTGTCCATCACTTTAAGATGTGCTCATTTCATTATCACGTTCAGCCAACAATTGAAGAGAAGGCTTCTATCTTTTGACCTTACACTGGTTAGTCTGACACTTGATGTTGCCTTAAAATGGACAAGTGTACCTTTGAGATTAAGTACCAATTTCACAATACCACCCAGAAGCTTGCTATCAAAGATAACAAGAAGGATTCAAGTTTTCTGTTTCTTCTTCTTAGAATAAACAGTGAATAAATTGGGGAAAAATAATATATTACTAGCAAGGAACCCACTACTGGAGATTTAGAAAAAAGGTTATATATAACTGCTAGGTGGAACCTAGTTTTCCTGTTACTATGGAGTGGACAGAGCAGAACCATAATTACTTTATCAAAGATGTATGTCTCCATAAAACTTTGTGGAAGAAAAAAAAAGAACAAAAAAAAAGACATGGGCAAATCATTTTAAAACCAGATGCAATAATTAATTCAACATTTAGCATTTCCTCATAGGATGTGAGGAAATTGTTGTGGAAGAATAGTGTGCTACTGTTACAAATGTCAAAGATACGTTTATGAATAATGAAACAATACTTATGCTGTAGCACTCTATTAATGAGGTTCTGTCACCTTGATTAATCTGGATTTCCAAAGACTCCAGTATGTGTCAAGTCCAGAACTGGCAACCAACCTACTGAATTGTATTTCGTTATGCATGTACCAATAGTGCTACAGGTTAAAATATTTTCTTGGGGGACTGTAATGCCCTTAGGATCCACAGTGAATGATCACTAACTGAAAATACTATTGTTTATTTATATATTGCTTGCCTTTATTATTTTTATAAATAATTCAAGGCAATGAACATAACTAATACTCCTTCCTTCTCCTATTTTCCCCACAACAAAAGCAGCCCAGTAAAGTGAGTTGGGCTGAGAGAGAATGACTGGCCCAAAATCATCTAGTTGGCTTTCATGGCTAAGGCAGGACTAGAAGTCATTGTCTCCTGGTTTCTAGCCTGGTGCCTTCACCACTAGACCAAACTTGCTCTCCATAAATATTTCTGTGTCAAAGTGGGACTTTAACCAGTAACAGGACCATTGGGTAAGGAAGGACAAAAGATGACATAATAACAATGTTCCAATATCTCAGGGGCTGCCACAAAGAAGAGGAGGTCAACCTATTCTCCAAAGTACCTGAAGGCAGGACAAGAAGCAAGGGAAGGAAACTAATCCAGGAGAGAACCAACCTACAACTAAGGAGAAAATTCAGACGCTTGGCAGCTGACTCATATTTATGACTGTTGCAGTGTCCCGGAGCCATGTGATCACCTTTTGTGACCTTCTGATAAGCAAAGTCAATGGGGAAGACAGATTCACTTAACAACCGTGTTCTTAACTTAACTACTGTTGTGATTCACTTAACAACTTTGGCAAGAAAAGTCATAAAATGGGACAAAACTCAATTTACTGTCAATTTTGGTCACAAGTCTGGGGCTATCTGTATAGCACCGCAAAATACAAATGGAATATTAAAATAACTGAATGCTAGGAGATCTAATTGGGAAAAAACACTGAGATCAGACATACTTTCCTTTTATTTTCCTATTGGGGATGTTTATCTTACCCCAAGATGATCTCTTTTCAAAAAAGATCAAAAGCCAGAAAATTATGCACTTAGGCCCGCATGCCTCCTCGACACCATATCATTGTAGAAAGTTCTTCTGTATTACGTTAAATAATAACTTTGTGGCCAGTAAAACAAAAAAAGTAACATTCTTCTTTGAGATATCTTAGAAAAACAATTTTCGACCTAATGGCCATAAATTAGAGTTAGATGAATGTGAAGGTACACTAGATTGCCACCTATTTTATTTCGCTTCTCTTATAATGGAAAGCGCTGGGAAATCTTAACTATGGAAGGGAATATAGAATCATTTCATGGATTTCACCGATGATTGGATGACACCCAGGATGAACTAATATGTATTTGTCTGCTTCATATATTTGTCTGCAATAATATGCTTTCACGGTTTAATGCACCGAGCATGTTTTTATATGACATGTCAAGACTGATACAGAAGGGCCAAAACTTCCCAAATTAACAAAAGTACTGTCAACATGTCTTGTGATTTAATGCCTGCTTTGAAATTTAATTTTATTACTGTCAATATTCCCCCCCCCCAATTCCACCACTGTGTTTTTATTTTCAAACAGATGACAAACTTTGTAGAAACACAAATATCCAGTGAGGTTAACAATGAAAGTCTGGGGCGGTAACTACCCATTGTTTGTCATGTCATGTCTTTTTGTATTGCAGCTTCTTCTTCTTTTATTGTTTTCTTGTTTACAGTCTGGAGCAAAGGGGTTGGTTACATGGTGTCCTTCCAGAAAAAAGCTACAAAGCAATTCCAAATATTACTTAGAATGGAATGGTGAAGTCAGCTGGAAAGGGCTATTTCATACCAAATTTGTTGACAGCATAGTACATTTTCCTATATATTTTAAAATAGAGAAAGTAATAGAAAATGAAGAAGCTAAAGTGCTCTGGGACTTTAGAATTCAAACAGATAAACACCTACCATACAACTGTTGATAAAAAAAGTCAAAAAAGTCAGGATAAAGGATGTTGCAGTAGCTGGAGGCAGCAGAATGGAGGAGAAAGAACTGGAGAAAAATCACAAAATTCAAAGACCTGCAAATAAATGTTGAATGACTGCGACAAAAGAAAACAAAGTACCAATGGTGATAGGCACCTTGGGTGCAATTCCAAGACATCTCGAGGACCACTTGAACACCACTGGCATTGACACAATTACCATCAGTCAATTGCAAAAGGCAGTTTTATTTGGAACAGCTTACATCTTCTAACAATACCGTTAATATCATCAAACAACAATCTTTATTTATCCCAGGTTCTTGGGAAGGACTTGATAAATGGATAAAAAGGCCAAATCCAGTCTAAATATCTGGTTGATTGTGTAACCAATCTTAATAATCAATCTGGCCACCAATCCAGAAACCAAGGTTGCTGAATTGGAAGAAGAGGTTCTAACCTCAAGGAACTCCAGCAACTATTAGACTTTGCCCCAACTCCACCACTTCACCACTACCACAAACCCTGGAAGCAACAGCTGTATGTTCCACCACTTCAGAGCTGTTACCATTAGCACTTCAGCTCCAGCCAATGGTAGCAAAGTTCAGACACTTGCTGCACTGCTTTCAGTTCAACTCTACCATTGCTGCTACGCCACTAGTGATCCATTCTGCTGGTCCCAGCTCTTCTTGCTGATGTCACCCTCAATGGCAGCCACCAATCTGACTGTTCTGATATTGTTTCCCACATCTGCTCCAACTCCAGTATATAAGGGGTTAAATGATGACTAGGAGCTCAAAATGCAAGTTTTCTTTTACCACAGACTTCCCAGAGTAATTTTGGACTAGTCAATGCTTAGACTCATACATTGTAGTCTAACACATCACCTGTATTAAGGCATAATGCAGTTTGCTTGCTTTTGGCTGAGTGAAATGTCTGATTCCAATTGTGTGATGTATAAATTGTTAATGATATGCATGTGTGAATCCAGCATCTGTCTCTTAGACTTATATAACTTGCAGGGCTGTTACTGTGAGGAAATAAACAAATGAAGGGAAAAGACATGTTCTCTGCCTTGAGTTCTGAGAGGAAATTTGGGATATAAATGTACAAAATAATCTACCAGCAATGACACAGTTCATGAGAATTAAACCACCCATTTTAGTTGAATTCTTTTTCAATATGGTGAACATAATATGATGTACTCCAAATTATACTTCTTAGTTGACTAGAGTAGAACATTGTTGTTCAACAGTGGGGCGATTGCTTACTATATCTAGGGAGGGGAGAGTTCTATAAATGCAATTTATCCACTTTGTTTCTTCTTTGTAACCATGTCACACGATCACGTCATTACATTTGATTAGCTGGCAGAGTCTCATTAAACACCTGCAGCCATCCTATACATGCTGATTAAATTCTGCAGCACAGAAAAGTAAATAATAATTCCTACCACGTTTGACTTAAATCCCTCAAACATGGGGCCAAAGCATGTTTATTGGGCTGGACGAGATGGTTCAGAGCGTCAGAGTGAATAATTGTTTCCTCTGGTGAATTCCATTGTTAGCAATATTGATGATGCATCTTGCAAGTTACCTAGATTACTCTTTATTGCTGTAAGAAACAAAACTGCTTTAACTTTCTGAGAATTTTCCTTTTTTTTTTGTAAAAAGTATCTTGGGAGCTTATTAATTTCATTAGAATCCTGAAGATGTTTCATAGCACGCATCAGTGTCACTTTCCACCTCTCCTTTCCTTACAACTTTGCTTATTGTTCTGAAAGAAGAACTTTAAAAAGCCAGGTTGTTTCTTGGGTAATTGAGTTATAAATGTTATTCATAGAGGTGTTTCAGCTTATGAGGTGTTAAGGGAAGCTCTGGTTGCTATAAAACTAGTAATGAAGCTTCCTTTTGGAGCTTTCCTATTCAACTGCAGTTGGAAAAATGCTGCCCAGTGGTCTACAGATGATCACAGAACATTATTTTTACCCCTTAAACATATGCAAAGTTTTTACAAGGATGGGACAAGTTGGGTTTTTCTTATTTCTTATTCTCATATTCCTTTCAAGTTCCAGAAATTGCCATTGCTGTAAGCAGATGGCTAACTTGTGTACAATACTGCACAACCTTTATTTATTTACAGGACTGCCAATTTCATGACAGTGACAAACAGCAATTAAAATAATCCAGTAATAAATGTCTGAGTCAACCTACAAGCCAGGAGAGCTGACTTAATCTCCTGGATCAAGCAAATGGTGGAACAGCCAAGTCATCAAGGCTTTGCTAAAGGCAAACTTAATTAGGGACATTGAAACTGCTGGAGGAATATTATTTCACAGAGTAAGTACTGCAACAAGGAAGGCACAACTTCTGGGTCCAACAAGATGACATTGTTCGATAGGAGGATCCAGAGCTTGCCCACCCTGCTAGAAGTGAGTTGAATGAAGGGAGACATTCCTGCAAATAGATCGGCTGTATACCCATTGTTCTGCCCCCAGCGACGAGCCACCAATAATACGCACACACAAACTGCCAAACACTGTTCTTTTACTAAGAAAGATCTCCTAATAATTTCTTAGGAGTCAGGGAACACAAAATAAAGACAGAATAGTCTTTTTTTCAAAGCTCCAGCTTGTTAATATGTAATG
>QLTV01004146.1:4443878-4469985 GCA_003457575.1 Thermophis baileyi
AGACAGGCAGAAAGAAAGAAAGAAAGAAAGAAAAAGAAAGAAAGAAAGAAAAAGACAGAGAGAAAGACAGAAAGAAAGAAAGAAAGAAAAAGACATGACCACAATTGAGCCCAAAATTTTGGTTGCTAAGCAAGAGCATTGTTAAGTGAGTTTCATGACATTTTACAAGTTGGCCACGGCCACCAGTCACCTGACCACCAAGCCACGCCCACCTGAAGGGGGTGGGGGTGGAGGGCACTGAGGATGAGTTTGTAGCACCAAGGGGGCGGTGGACTGAAAAAGTTTGGGAACCACTGGCTTAGAGGATAAATCACTGTGAAGCGGTATATAAGTCTAAGTGCTATTGCTGTTGCTCTTTACATGTAATTAAATCTGAGGCATGCTTAAAATAGCAAACAGCTGAAAGGAAAAGATGGAGACTCGAAATATCATTTCTTTAGAAACTTTATCCCAAGAACATCAACCAGAATGATTCCATTCCTGCAATTTGTATTGCCCAATGTTGACTCATATTCATTAGAAAGCATATAAAGAGTTGAAAGACTTGTTAACAAAGGTACTTGCCACAAGTGACTTGTGTTAAGATTTGTAATCTGGCTATTATTTCTGGGTAGACAAGATTTCTGCAGTGGAACACTCTTGTTTTGCTGACATGAATAGTTCTGAAGATGGTATTGTAGGTTCCAAGACTTCTGATATCCAGGCAACTTCAGGTCCTTGTATCCTGCATGGTTGTCTTATGTTGTGACAACGACAAGTTATCAATATTTATTAAGGGTAACCTTACACAGAGCACATTTCAAAAGTCAAGATGAAATGTGTATCCATGCATGAGTCACTATGGCCAAATCAGACCAGTTCAGAATGTGCCCCAATTGGTGGCATAGCCATAATTGTGTGAAAACATTCCTGGGTAAACTTAGCACCTGCAATTCCAGTGGCAGCTGAGTATTTGTTCGTCCGTTCGTTTATTTGTTTGTTTGGCTCCACCTAGGGTAACTCTGTTGGCTTACAATGTTAAAAGGATAAAATTATATAAAACCTATTCACAATAAAATACTATAAAAATACAGATACTCAACTCTTACTAAAAGATGGGGAGGGAGGGGGGGAGGGAGGAAGGGAGTAAGATGAGCAGGGAGGGAGGGGGGATATGTTATTAATCCATCATTCACCTCCAGCATGATGTTTCCCCATTGGAGTTCCAGGCCAACAGGCAGAGCCAGGTCTTTAGGCTCTTACAGAAGGTCAGGAAGGTTGGAGCTGACCTCATTCCAGTGGGTCAGATGTTCCAAAGGGCAGGAGTGTTAACTTCTGGGTGTAAAATTGTTCTTTAGAGGTTGAACAAAAAAAGCTGAAACTCTATCAATGACTCTGTTTCCTATTCAACATTTTGGTTTCGTCTCAATTTAATTATGTTCCCCTTCAACCAGCCATTTTAAACATGGGCAATGTTCAGTGATTCGGGTTTTTTTTTAATTTCGATGGTAAGGAGAAGTAGAACATCAAAAGGTAAAGAGAAACAGAGCTCCAGATGAGGTTTCAGTTAGATGTTGAGAATATGAGGGGATGGAATAGATCCCTATAGTACAGGGGTGTCAAACTCGCAGTCCACGGCCCGGATGCGTCATGCACTGGCCACACCCGGTTTTGAAAAGGGGAAAAAAGTCACGATAGGTCATGTGACGACACCGTGATGATGCGAGTTTGACACCCCTGCTATAGTACATCATAGGTCAGTAGTCCTGTTGTTGAAAATAGACCTTCAGCATCAGTTTCGGGATATGGACTAGCAGAAGGCACTGGGACCACTGCAAAACAATGAACGCAAGTCTCAATCTCACCAGACAGAAACTGTGTTTTAAAATATCAGAAGCCATGAAGAATCAAGAACAAGATATCCTCTCCCTTTTTTTTTAATGCAGAAATCTTCTCTCTGCCTTAATACCACATATCTTGAAGTGCTAAGCCAACCTATTAACAAGACACAGGAATTAATATCTCCTGTTTGATTAGTCCCAATCCTAGCTTAAAAATAGAAGAGCCCATTCAGACCAGTGCAAATTGCTTTCTCTTCAATTCCTGAATCATTTTCTTACTTTTTATGAAAAATTAATTATTTTTGATCAAGTTTTTTTTATATAGGCAGCTCCTTAGTGAGAATAGAAATAAACTCTGGCATGATAACTTTTGTTTGCCACATTCTTGGGGGTGAGTTGGACGTATTCTGCAAAATTAACTTTGTGGGTGTTTGCTGATATTTTTGCTTGCACGCAAAGGTTGCAAAAAGACTTGCTGGTTGTGTGAGTATATATCCACTAATCCATAAAGATGATGTTTACCTTTCCAGGCCCTCTATTCAGATCAATAGCAGTCTTGAAGGCATCTACATCTTTCTGAATGATCAAGTGAACTTTTAAAGAATTTGTTTGATGTATTGACTAACCTGCTGTCTGATGGATCCTTTGACAGAGCTGACACGAATAGTTCTGAAGATGATATTGGAGGCTCCAAGGCTTTTTCTATGGGGAACTTAAGGATTCATGCTGAGGCCATTCTAAGAAAGGTGAATCACTCTTTCACAGCCTCCATGAGTTTCACACAAATGATTTCAAAACCTGCTACTTTTTTGTTCTGGAGAGAGGGGTGCATATATAGCACCTTAGAAAGGATATTATTGTTACGTGTTACATCCTCCACTGATGGGGATGGAACTGTGGCAACGTATTCATTTCTATAGGGCCTAGATTGTCTCTATAGGGCCTAGATTAGATTAGTCTGCTTGCAGAAGCTGAAGGACGCTGCTAGATGCCCAGAGGCTCTCACACCAAGCTGATTGCCCTATCGGCAATATAGCTGAGATACAGAATATGAAAGATTTCTGGGAAATGATCCCAATCAAGCGCATTTTCATGTGTTGGAGCACAGAGATCATTATAGCATATAAAGTAACTGCAGACAAAGGAATCTGCAGGTATGATGCAGATCCAGGGATAAGTCTGAGAATAACAATTGCATTATCATAAGACCTATGCCAAAGCAATCAAAGAAGAGGAAATATCAGGTCTTAGCCTTGATTTCATCTGTGAAATATTACGTAAGGTAGCTCTTTTGGATTATCATGAAACTCAAAACAGTTCACCGATAGCAATAAATGTTCAACAAGTGAGAGTTTTGGGGGTGGGGTGGAGTAGGGCAGAGGAGAAAGAGTTAGGGGAGGCTGCCCAAAGCTGTTTTACAGTAGGGGATCAAAAAAATGTCATGAGCGAATGAATGAATGAATGAAAAAAGATGCTCTACATTGCAGCATTTTATTGGAACTTATACATGTTCTACTTTTAATACTACATACAACACTAGCAGCACTTCCTAATTCAAAGGGCAGGAAACAGGTTAATTATAGTAGCTGTTTATCCAGACACAAATTTTTAAGTGGTATTCCAATCAGATAGCAGACTATGTATTTGATATAATAGTGTGAGTTTTAAGTTCCTCGATTTTTTTAAAGCAATACAGAGTATGAAATATAAATCTAAAACAAAACCCACCATGTTACAGCACTTAACAAATACTAATAGCAATAGCACCTGCAGAGGTATTATTTATTAGTTTGAATAAATGTACTCAACCATCCATAATGGCTGCATTCAATTATGTTCAGATTTATTAGGCTCTTTTGTAATTAGTTAAATACATGGAATGCATTATATCAATTTTAATAAAAAGGATCCTTTTATTATTTTTGTACTAATGTTTGCCATTCATAAATTCACTAATGCATCTGTCTCTCTCTCTGTATTTCTTGAGTATAAATCTATGCATAAGTCTGTTTACATGACTATATGAGAAAGTTTTACAAAAGTCATTTTAGTGATGCAAAACCTGTGACTTCCTATATACCTTTATTAAATATTTTTTAAAAGAAAGATTAAAAACTAGTACAACCTAATATAAAGTAAGAAAAAGAAAAGAAAAAAATAAAGAAGAAAGCTAAAAGTGTGCAAAACTAAAAAAGAAAGAAAAGAAAATTAGAAAAGAAAGCAAATACAAAGAAATAGCTTCCAATCTTCTTGACAGCTGTTAAAAGTACAATTATAAACTTACCACTAATTCCATGGTTGCAATATAGCTCTTCTTTCTATAATTTATCTTATCTTTTTTTTCTTTTTATAACTCTGAAATTCCTTGTATCGGGTGGAGTTGGGATGGCTGAATGGAGCGGAGCATTTACTGGTCAGATGCCCTTCCTGACACCTACCCAGAGTTTGCAGCAGATATTTTCTCTTTGCGCCCTGATAGAGAAGAATCTGTCGCTGCCTAGGATTGAACTCTCAGCTTCCTGAATGTGAGGTGAGCATCTTAACCTTTAGGTCACCACGCTGCTCTATAATTTATCTTGTCTAATCATGAAAAACATACATGTTCAATTCATTTTTTTTTCCTGTTACATGCAAAAAGTCCATAAGGGGTTTCCAGTGGTGGAAGTATTGTGGAGCTATTGTCTTTTCTCTGATCAAAAAAGTCAATTTAGCCATCTCAACAAGTTCCATCATCATCATCATCGCCAACCATTCCTCCATTTGGGTAATGCTGAATCTCTCCATCTTTGTGCATACAATAATTTCACTGCAGTTGTCATACAGTATAAAACAAAGTGCCATATTTTTTTTCCAACACTTTGTCTATCAATCCCAAAAGAAAAATCACTGGTCTCAATTGTACATTAAACTTGACAATCCCCTAAATCGATGTATGTATTTGAATCCAGAATTTTCTAGCATTTTCACATGTTTACCGAACAGGATAAAAAAAAATCTCTTCTTGTTGTTCACATTTCCAACATCAATTTGAAGTGCTTCTTAAATATTCTAGACAATTATTTCTAGAGGAAAAAACCCCCCCTGTGACTTTCAAAGTTGGCACAGCTGCATGAGACTGATGGAAGCTCCCCAGCAAATATTTAATGCCTAATTTTGACAACCGATACTCTCAGAGACAGAATATTTTCTTGTGTTTCTAAACTTTGAAAGTATTCTCAGAAAGAAAAAAAGAAAACACTGAAGGAGATGAGTTTGGAGCAATCATTTTGATTGCATTTTTCTTACAGAAAAATGTTGAAGCAAACGGACACAGTGGGTGGTGGTGTTAGAGTAAGATAATCACTCCCCCCCCCCAAGGTGTATCAAGACACAGTGCGGCTCATTATCTCTCATCCCTGCAGGATGTAATTATTCTGCAATAACTACACTCTTGGAACTGCTTTATTGTTGCTATCATATTTCTTTTACCTTTGAACCTTAAATGCATTAAACAATGACATTGTTGCCTGTGAGGGCCGCTGAAATTCATCTGCCTTTGACTGCAGCTGCATTTAACTGCAGCTGCAAAATTCCTTGAAGCTTCTTCCACTCCTTGCTGCCCCTCCTTCCTTTCCCAGAGGACCTTCATCTTGAAATCCAAAGAAAGGAAAATACTGTAGTGAAGGATGCTGGTAGCATCGAAACAAAGCCAAAGAATACAAACATGGGTTTAAGAATATTTTTGAGGAAGTCACACAGACTTGAATCTTCTTGTCAGCCGAACAGAGTGCTACCTTGCTCTAACTTCTTAAAACAAAATGGTCTCTTGGGATGGTAGGAGTGCCTCTACTATCCCCTAGAAGACATTTGCAGAAGTCAACAAAAATTCTTAAAACAAAATGGTCTCTTGGGATGGTAGGAGTGCTTCTACTATCCCCTAGAAGACATTTGCAGAAGTCAACAAAAATTCTAGCAATCTGATTCCTTAGAACTGAATCCACTCAAGATACAGGTAGTTCATGGAAACTTCAGAATTTCGTGCTCGATGTGGAAAAGAATGTAATTTTGACTTCGGGTTTTACAGATTAGATTGATAGATCTTTATAGAAATGACTTGCTCTTATTATTACGGAAAAACAAAAAGCTGTGATTGATGTTAATGCCCTATTCTACTGCAACAGAGAGTGTCAGAAGTCAATGCTTCTTTTTCTTTTCTTTTCCCTACCTTCCCTCACTTCTCTCTCCCCCTTCCCCTCTCCTTCTACTGCTCTTTTATTTACTTTTGTATTTTGCATTTTATAATACTTTATAACCAGGGGTGAAATCCTCTGAAGTCTGCTACCAGTTCGCTTCGCACACGCTTTGCGCACACATGTGTGCTGTGCACGCATGTGCGCTGTGCATGCATGCGCGCTGTGCATGCATGCGTGCCGTAGGCACTACTGTGCAGCACTGAAAAAGAAGCATTTTTGAAGCCATCAGAGTCTGCAAAGGTAAGTAGAACAGCGAGGGGGGGGGAATCAGCTGTGCCGTGCAATTTAGATTGGCTAGAAAGCAGGAAATCAGCATTTTTTACTACCGGTTCGGTTGAACCGGTCCAAACCGGTAGCATTTCACTTCTGTCTATAACCTAATAAAAATGTTTGGAAAAAAAAAAGATACAGGTAGTCCTCAACTTACAACCATTTATTTGGGGACCCTTCAAACTTACAATGGCACTGGAAAAAAAAATGGCTTGAGACTGTTCTTCAGTCTTACAACTATTTCAACATCTCCATGATCATGTGATCAAAATTTGGATGCTTGGCTGACCGAATGGAAGAAGGTTCCGTCTATGTGACTTCCTCAAAAATATTCTTAAAGCCATGTTTGTATTCTTTGGCTTTATTCAGATGCTACCAGCATCCTTCACTACAGTATTTTCCTTTCTTTAGATTTCAAGATGTATTTATGACGGTTGCAGTGTCCTGGGGTCATGGGATCAGGGATGGTTTTCACTTACCTTCCCTACCGGTTCACAAATTTACTCACACGCGATCCTTCCGCGCATGCACCCGGCCTCAAAAACGTGCGATTTCCGCTACCGGTTCGGGTGAACCAGTCCGAACTGGCTGAATACCACCTCTGCATGGGATCATCTTTTGTGACGTTCTGACAAACAAAGTCAATGGAGAAGCCAGATTCACCCTAACAACCATGTTTCTAACTTAACCACTGCAGTGGTTCACTCAACAACTGTGGCAAGAAAGATTGTAAAATGAATCTAAGAAGAAGAAGAAAATTTTTTTTTTATTAATGTGGTGCACTGAAGAGGGCCTCATTAGCTAAATGGGAAGTGCCCATCTCTGTGGAAGCTTTGGGTACAGCATCAGAAGGCCCTCAAAAATATGTTACCAAAATGCAATTTATAATGTGCCAAAGAGGCAATCTATGAAATACGTGACTGAGGAGTTCCCAAATAAGCTATACTTGTTTTAATAAATATTAGTTGCATGCACTCATTTTGCGAGTGTAATCCTTATAATTCTGTGCTAAGAAAAAATAATCACAACAATAAACAACTTCCAAACTACTTTGAAAGAAAGCTTGCAAAAGCATATCCTTTGATTCAAGCCCTTAGTATCCATTTTTATTACAGGTCAACAATCTGAACCCTGGGGAGATTTCATCAACCGATTTATTTTTCGATGAACGGATTTTAATATGCAAAAGTAACCCTTCTATTGCATCTTGTGTAAATTGATGCCTAATTATCCAAGGGCATGCTTAACCTTAATCTAAATAATTTTATCCAGATTATTTAACCAGTAGTGAAACCATTACATAGGATTTTATAGTGCAGGCCGACGTTAGCAATAGAATTCGGTAGGTAATTAAAAAAAATATTAGAAGGCAGCAGAATGCAGATCTGAATAGTCAATGAGCACAGAGGTTTTCAGGAAAAAGAATGTAAAAGGAAAACTAAGTATCTCAGATTAAATTCTGTTTAGACAGAAATGTTAATTGATAAAGCTCTCTCTGAGAAGGTTGGAGACTTTAAATTTGAAACATTCTTTGTAGTAAGTGCCTTCTCTATATTTCAATAGAGAAGAAAGTAGTCCCAGGGAAGTGATTATTGCAGTTTATTAAATAAGAACTCATTTGAGATAGAACAGGGATTAGCTAAGTGCCCAGAAAGCTACAGCTTTATTTATTTATTTTTTTATATATATTTTTTATTGAAGAAATTTTGTACAAAGTTAAAATTACAAAAAAAGAAAAGAGAAAAATATATAAAAAGAAAATCAGGAAAGATAGTAGTACAGGTAGTCCTCAATTTACAACAGTTCAATTAGTGAGTGTTCGAAGTTACAATGGCAGTGAAAAAAGTGACATGACCATTTTTCATACTTATGACCATTGCAGCATCCCTACGGTCATATAATCAAAATTCAGAAGCTTGGCAACTGACTCATATTTATGACGGTTGGTCTGTCCAGCGATCATACGATCACTTTTTGTGGCCTTTTGACAAGCAAAGTCAATGGGGCAGCCAGATTCACTTAACAACTGTATGACTAACTTAACAACCGCAGTGAGTCACTCAACAACTGTGGCAAGGAATGTCGTAAAATAGGGCAAACCCCACTTAACAGCTCTCTCACTTAGCAACATAAATTTTGAGCTCAATTGTGGTCATAAGTCTTTCTGTATAGAAGAAAAAGTTAGCAACATTATAAATCAAGAGAAAGAGGGGAAAATATTTTAAAAAGTCATTTCTTAGCAGTTAGAAACCTAGTTATACTGTTTCCACCCTCCCAAATTGCATAACATGCTTTCCTTCTTCCCATATGCAGCTGTTTTTAATCAATAAAAATAAATTCATTCTGTAGTAGTGAAACTGGATCATGGGATATGGAAGGCCATCTATAATTCACTCAACAATCACGTTCCTTTTGAATGACTATTATAATTATGTCTATATGTGCCTGCGTACTCCCTCTGAAACCCACCAATATAAACAAAAACGTTTCTAGTTGATGACATATATTTCAAAGCCACTCAAATGTCTTTGAATATGTTTTGCACTTGTTTATAAATATTAAGGGGCCACAAAAGTCAATAAAGTTACCCTGAACTTCAGTGACACCATTTTGAAACCCACTTCATGTCACATTCTACGCGAACAGACTTGTAAGAAATTGCAAGTAAATTTCCACCACTGAAATTGCAACACAGTTATTCTTTTATTCTTTCAAAGAAAGCAGTTTGCTGAAGGAACTATTTTCAAATGAGGCTCTAGATCAGGGGTGTCAAACTCACATTGTCACGGCGGGGTCCCGTGTCGTATCGGGACTTTTCCCCCCTTCGCTAAACTGGGCGTGGGCGTGGCCAGCACATGACACATTCGGTCCGCGGGCTGGGAGTTTGACAGCCCTGCTCTACATATTTTGGAGCCTGATCTGTTTCAATTCTGGCCTGATTAAAAAAGGAGACCAAACCAGATATATTTGCATTGGAACATGCCAGAAATGGTTTTTTTTTAAAAAAAATCTGTTCTTAAAAAGCAAATCATAATGTGTGCCAGAGATTGACAGTGTGTATTTGGTTGCCTTTTGCAATAATGATGGGCTTAAAATGCCACGGCCATTATGCAGAACACTTTTCATGATTTGTATGATGCCCATAAGCAAGTTGATGCACTAAATGGTGTTACAAATGACTGGATGCGGCTTGTCTTTCTTAACTGTTTGACAAGCCTAGTTTTAATTGTTAAAGCAATTGCTAGACGAGAGAAGTAAGATCTGCTTCTGATATTGTTTATATTGTTTTAGGGAGGGAAATCAGTAGTTGAGATTAAATTAGTATCGGGACTGTAAGGGAAGGGAAATTATGAATTAGGCTTTTAAAAAAATCAGACTTAAAAAAACAACAACCCCCGTATCATGTATCAACTTCAAATATGGCATACATCTATATTTGATTGGGGAATGAATTAATTTTATCGGTGGGGTTTAGCTATTAATTCACCCCATAAAGCCTGAGGAATATAAGCTAACTGGAGAGAGCTGTTAGAAAATTGTAAAAATAAGAGCAAATTTATCATCCTCAGCTGAAAACTAGTTCAGCAAATTTTCATAAACAGTTTTGATGCAGGTTTCTGTATATGTCAAGGGGGTGTGAATGTCCACATGTGCGATGCAAAGATTTGTTCCAGAACAGTTTTTCTTCTCCCTCTCCCTCTCCCCCCCTCTCTCCCTCCTTCCCTCCCTCCCTCCCTCCCTTCCTCCCTCTCTCTCTCTCCTCTTCTCAAATTTAAACTGTTTTATAATCTATAGGGTGTGCTTGCATGTGACACTTTTTTCTGGTTATGGGACTAAGTCTTCCAGATAAGGATATTGATTTGTTTGGACAGTAAAATCTGGGTTAGGAAACTAAGTGATTTAATTTGAAACTAATTTGACCTTTTGAAAATGAGAAAAACTAATCTGATTGTAATCTGATTGTCAAGGTTCCGACTAAATGAACCCAAGCAAATCAGAACTCTGAGGCTAGGATCCTCCTCAAAGCTCTTCTTTATTTGAGTACATCATATTGGCACAGCTTCACAGGAAAACCAACTCTAAATCTTTCCCATGGTTTCAGTATAATTGAAATAGGAAATAGGAAACCCCATCCCGCAAGTGTCACAGGTCACGTTGGCCAATTGGGTGAATTGGTGGGCTCTCCAGGCATTCCTTCCCCGACCTTATCTGTTGCCAGTAGAGATGACCTTGGTTCTCACGAGAAAGCTCTCTGTTGTGTCATTCCAACCTCCTTCCCCCCCTTCCCCCTCTGGGGGGCAACTGAGGAACAGAAAAATGACAGCTGCCAGGTTCAGTTCGAAGTTGACACTGATTTTTTAAAAATGAGAAAAAGAAAGACTAGGTAGTACGATGACTAAGCATGCAAATTCCAGGGCTGGAAGGAGAAACAAAGAAGTCTTTCCAAAACCCAGAGAAAGCCCTCTCATTCAACCTAAGCAAGAATAGCAAATTCATTAAGAGTACGAGGGCTAAAATGGTGGAGGGCTGCCAAACACATTTACCAAACTGTATGAATGAATTTTAGCTGCTTGATGCTGTGAGCATCCAACAAAAAACCATTACACTGAGAAGCTCCACCTCCACCATTTTTCCTGGCAATCTTGCAGGAGATGTTGTTAACATCTGCTGAGTGAAGACCTCTAAGTCTTCTTAATATGCATGCACAAAGAAAGGCTGAGTTGCTACAGTTACTAAGTGTGGGCCTTTGCTCCGCACTTGTTTCTTCATCAAAAAGATAAACATAACACATAAATAAAGTTTGCCAGCATTTTTCTTGCTCTCGCCTCCCTTCTCTCTGTTTCTTTCTCCCTCTCTTTGTCTTTCATGCAGACATTCACTTATCTACTCTGGTAATACATAATTAAGAGTTTTTGTGTCTTTCTAACCTATGCAGTCTCATTCATTGTATGGATCATTGTGTTTCTGAACCATCAATGAAAACCATCAAAACCCAGGTAATGATCTACGTAATTTGAATGTACAGATGGTCCTCAACTTATGACCACAATGGAGCCCAACATTTCATTTGTTAAGTGGGACATTTGTTAAGTGACTTTTTGGTGCTTTTTATGACCTTTCTTGCTACAGTTGTTAAGTGAACTGCAGTTGTTAAGTTAGTGACACAGTTGTTAAGTGAATCTGGCTTCCCTATTGACTTTGCTTGTCAGAAGGTCCCAAAAATGATCACATGATCCTGGGACACTGCAACTGTGATAAGTATGGAGCAATTGCCAAGCATCTGAATTTTGATCACATGACCATGGGGATGCTGCAAAAGTCGCAAGTGTGGAAAACAGTCATATCAATTTTTCAGTGCCGTTGTAACTTTGAACAGTCACTAAACGAACTGTTGTAAGTCGATGACTGCCTATATATGCAGTCATTCCAAGCCTTCTTGTAGACATTATACTTGCAATTTAGAACATATCCATCCCCAATTTTGACCGTAGGATGTAAGATCCTGGGCTGCATGGATATTATTGCATATATGGCAATAGCAATAGCATTTAAACTTATATACCACTTCACAGTGCTTTATAGCCCTCTCTAAGCGATTTACAGAGTCAGTATATTGACCCCAACAATCTGGGTCCTCATTTTACTGACCTCGGAAGGATGGAAGGTTGAGTCAACCTTGAGCCTGGTGAGATTTGAACTGCTAAATTGCAGGCAGATGGCAGTCAGCAGAAGTAGCCTGCAGTATTGCATTTTAACCACTGCGCCACCACGGCGCACCACGGATATAAACTGTCTTCCAGCAGAACATCACCCAATGATGCCTGGGGAGAAAAAATTACATGATATACAAAATGTTAAAGGGAGATGTCACATGCTGTGAAAATTTATATGGAAGGTTTTTCTCCCTGGTAAACTTCAGAGTCCAAGTTAAACAATGAAGCTGAATGGCTGATTCAGTTGAAGGACGAAATCAGTTCCTTCATTGTTGCGATGTTTATTTATTTATTAAATTTGCATGCTTCCCCTCTCCCTGATAAGGTGACTTTGTTTGTACTGACAGTATCAAATTTGCCCCCGTAAACTGGTCAAAATTTAGACATCTTTAAAAGGAGAGGAATTGGACACATTCATGAAGGAAGTTTCTATCAAATGGCTAGTAATCATTCATACAGTGCACAACCTATAGATCAGAGGCCCTGTATAAGGTGCAGTGGTTAAAATGCAGTATTGCAGGCTGACTCTACTCACATCCAGGAGTTCGATCCTGATGGAACTCAAGGTTGACTTAGCCTTCCATCCTTCCTAGGTCAGTAAAATGAAGATTATTGGAGGCAAGATGCAAATAATGCTTACATTTTAAACCACCCAGAGAGTCCTGTAAAGCATTGTGGGACAGTATACAAGTTTAGGGCTATTGTTATTGCTGTGCATTTGAATATAAATTACTAGGGACTAACAGCAGAAGTTAGCTGCCTTCAAATTCTCCCCATTGAAACAGATCTTATTTATGACTATAAACGAAGAGAATATTAGTGCCATATTACAGATTAAAAACACCCAGTTTTTGGCCATTATATGGCCTTCATCCAAGTATTAACTTACGGGGACTATGTTTAAAGTGTGTATAGTTTTAAACTCTAACTCAAGAGTCAACATTTAGGATTGTAATGAAAAATATGGAAAATGGCATTGTGTTTCTGTTTGTTATGCCTCGGCTAATCTGAGTAACACAGCTTTGCTCTTGAAACTCCTGAGAGTTAGGGTGGGGGGAGAGAGGGAGAAGTGGAGCCCAAGGTGTTTGTCAAATTTTGGCAATGTTCTGAGCAATTAAATAGAAATCAATTAAATCTTCAAGCATTGCAGACTTACAAACAAGGAATGTGATTATACTTCTATTAAAATCATAATGGGACTTGGAATCTGGTTTTTTTGATGCATTGGCCTTAATTCAAGAAAAACTGTTCTACATATTAGACTCAATCATTTTTTGTCTTTTATTTCCTCCCTACAATAGATTCACACCAGAGAGACAGCAACTTTGGGGTGGGGGGAGGAAGGAAGAAAGAAAAAAAAAAGAGAAGGGAGTCTTATGCTGCCTGAGGCACGCTAAAGTTGTTGTTCAGCTCAGTTAATTTAAACACTTAACTTTAAATGGCTCACTTAGAGAAACATGCCATTAAAACATTTTGCTGCCATTTTATTACATAAACATCTGCAGCTGATTCCCTAGCCCCCAAAGAGAGCAAGTGACAGAATGAGGCCTGTCCATCACGGGTCTGAGAGGAACACTTTTCTCCCTTCCCTACCACTACAAAGAGTTGATTCTTCCCCATTGTCAAAGAAGAGCATAAACACAAGGTGCTGACTTGGGGGACAAAGGAAGTCCTCCCCACCAGCTACAACCCAAATCTAATACTCTGAAGCATTTATTTCATGAAGAAAGATTCTCTCCACAAACACATTTCTATCACTCTGCTCACTCTTCATCCGTAGTTCTTCCTTCTGCCTTTGCCCTCCCTGAACTGTTGCTCACTTCCCATGCGTATCTCAGGGAGCGGGAGTGTAAAAGAAAATCAAGAATAGCAATAGCAATAGCACTTAGACTTATATACCGCTTCATAGTGCTTTACAGCCCTCTCTAAGCGGTTTACAGAGTCAGCATATTGCCCCCAACAATCTGGGTCCTCCATTTATGATGGTAGCAATGTCCCCGGGGTCTTGTGATCACTTTTTGTGACTTTCTGACGGGCAAAGTCAATGGGGAAGCTATATTCACTTAAAAAAACCATGTTGCTAATTTTACAACTGTGGCGAGAAAGGCCGTAAAATGGGGCAAAGCTGACTTAACAACCGTTTCACTTAGCAACAGAAATTTTGGGCTCAATTCCTGTCCTAAGTCAAGGGCTTCCTGTGCATTCAGGTTGTTATCTAAGAAACAAAGAACTGCATTGTAAAGCAGTGGAGAAAGGGAAGTAAACTGCTTTTGGACACATAACTTAGAAAATGATGGAGATCTTCAAACATTATCCTCAACAACTCTACTCGATTTATGAAATCAAAGAGACCTTCCTTTCTGCTGCCCCCCCAAATCCACCTTCTGTGGGAATAAGGAGATTTTATGAATCATTTCCCCCCTTTCTTCCAGTAGCAATAGCAATAGCAATAGCAATAGCAATAGCAATAGCACTTAGACTTATATACCGCTTCATAGTGCTTTACAGCCCTCTCTAAGCGGTTCACAGAGTCAGCATATTGCCCTCAACAATCTGGGTCCTCATTTTACCCACCTCGGAAGGATGGAAGGCTGAGTCAACCTTGAGCCAGTGAGATTTGGACTGCCGAACTGCAGCTAGCAGTCAGCTGAAGTAGCCTGCAGTACTGCACTCTAACCACACAACAACACACAACAACAAGAAACCACAGAACAACACATATATAAAGGAATGAGGCCTTGATCACAGAGTTGTGGCCACATTGTGACATTTCCCCCCCCTCCTGCTACACGCGATGCGTCTGACTTTATAAAATGTACTTAGTTGGATGCTTGGCTTTCCCTGTCCCTACATACAGGTAGACTTTGACTTACAACCATTTGTTTAATGACCATTCAAAATTACAATGGCACTGAAAAAAGTAACTTATGACCTTTATCACACTTAGTACTGTTGCAGCAATCCCACAGTCTCGTGATCAAAATGCTGGTTTAGAAAAGGTCATTTCTTAAACACACTGCAAAATAATTCCAAGTGTGTTCATCGTGGGTTAAATTGCATCACTTTTCAGTATTTTACCAGCAAGCAAAAGTTCAATTTAAAATATGAATCAGTGCATACCTTCCTGCCCATATCTTTCTTTTAAGACTGAGTTCCTATGGAGAATAAGATCTGATAATAAAGGTTTCTCAGCATCACATCTGGCACTTCTCCACCTCTATCACTAGCCTTCTTCTGTAACAAAGTTATGATTTATACAGTACTAAGGTATAATTTATCTTAAAATAATTGCATATTAGTAATTATTTCAGAACGAACTTATCCTAACATTCAAGTAATTTGGCTAATGCTGGGATGGGACACCACCAGAAAAAAAAAAATCCCTCACCTGAAATGGATTGAGGAGAAAACTTTGTGGAACATTGTGGAAGAACAGAAATATACAGCTAAGTCCGTCACCAGGAGCTCAGCTTCATGTGAAGGAGATAATAGAGATATAGGAGAGATATAGTAGAGATATAGGGGAGAGAGAGCGAGGGAGGGAGGGAGGGAGAGAGAGAGAGAGAGAGAAAGAGGGGTGGGCAGGTGGATAGATGGATAAATAGATGATAGATTTTTCTATCTATAGATAGTAGATAGAGATGGATGGATGGATAGATAATAACAATAACAATAATAATAATTTGCCATCAGTCAATCGCAGAAGGCGGCTTTACTTGGAACAGCTTCCATCCTGCAATGATATCTGTAACACCATCAAACATCCACATCTGCCATTCCCAGGTCCTTGGTAAGGACTCGATAGGTAGACAAAAACGCCAAACCCATAAACCCAGTCTGAACATCTGGCTGACTGTGTGATGATCAATAACAACAACAACAACAACAATAAATGGATAGATGATAGACGCCTGTGTGTGTGTGTGTGTGTGTGTGTGTGTGTATGTACCATCAAGTCAGTGTTGACTCTTAGCGCCCACACAAATAGATTTTATTCTGGAGGACTGAATGTTCACACATTTACATTACATTTTTCTTTTCCAAAACAATCTCTTGGTTGTTCAAGCTGACTTGACTTCCCTTGTTGCACTTCCTTCAAAATAAGAGAGGCAGAACAGGCATACCAAAGTGTACTTCAAGCTTTATTTATCTGAGACCAGCTTCCTGTGCCTTCCTTCCCCTTTCTTTGGGAAGATCCTCCAGTTTGCAAGCCTTCTTTAAATCAAAATTCCTGTCCAGAAGTCCTAATTCTCTGACTTGCTGAATGCATTCACAGGATCCTGTGACTGGATCTTGCCAATGGCTCTGCTGACTTGCCTATTTCCTGCTCCTGCACCCCCGGGTGAATGCATTCAGCAAGTCAGAGAATTTCCAGCAGATAAAAGCTGGTAAGAGCAAAAGGCATGTAGAGGTGCCAATTTTTGTTCTTAGCGTTGGAGATTCTGCTAGTGGTTTTTCTTTTTAGTTTTTTAAAGGGAGAGAAAATCATATGTGGCAGAGCACTCTGACCAAAATCTCTGGAGAAGTGCTCTAAATATGAATAGAGAGTACAAGGCATGACAGATCAATTTTCTGTCTCTACACAAAAACTTCTATATTCATAGCCGACTTTTTAAAGATATGAACTAAAGACAGGACAGTACATTGATAGAAGAGACCATTTGTGAAGCATAGATGTATTTACTTGGAAAGCCATTATGAGGTGATTATTTTCCATGTGCTTCTGTCAGGCAGCTGTGTCTGGTTGCATCATTTCCTGGAAGCATTTCATAAAACTAGCAGATTCTGACAGTTATCGATCGATAAAAGTTATGCTCATGACCTTTCCCAGTTCTGTAAGCAACAGGTACTGTAAATGTCAAATTTACACAACTGCTTCTCTAAGAGTGATGTGTGAAAACCTCTCTTTTTTATTTTAAATAAATGCTCCTTTGTTGAAACTAAATCATGCAGTCGTGCTCCCAGCTTAATAGCAAGCTTTAAATTCTATTACCCTTTCCCTTTTTCTTATAGGGTACAAAAATGTTTTAAAACACCTCAGCAGATACAACATCTGAGCAATGCTAACGTCCTTCAGACATGAGGTAAAGGAGCAGTGGTGAAATCCAATTTTTTTTACTACCGGTTCTGTAGGCGTGGTGTGGCTTGGTGGGCGTGGCTTGGTGGGCGTGGCTTAGTGGGCGGCGCAGGGAAAGGATACTGCAAAATCTCCATTCCCACCCCACTCTGGGGCCAGCCAGAGGTGGTATTTGCCGGTTCTCCGAACTACTCAAAATTTCTGCTAGCAGTTCTCTGAACTACTCAAAATTTCCACTACCGGTTCTCCAGAACCTGCTGGATTTCACCCCTGTAAAGGAGGTTTCTCAGCATATCCCACAGTACACATTAAGGACAGTACACATTTAATGTCCTATGTCCAGTAATAAGCAGGTGACATATGGTTTTTAATTTGATTTTATGTACTTCTTTGTCTCATGGCTGTGAGACCCAAGAGGGCAGGATGGCTGAATCTGCTCATTGTCACCCAAATCTGCTTCTCGAGGCAGCTGGCTCACTTGGTCTCACATTAAACCATTTTTTCAGCCTTCCTATCTCACTCTTTTATAATTTGAACCATGTATCAGATTTAATTCAGCCTTCAGTGATTGCAAATGTCAATAGTTGTTTGCCGTGATTAATTTAGTAGCTATTAACAACAGATTTTAAGTATATCAAATTAAGTAGACTTAAGAAACATGGTGTTGGGCTTAATGGTATATCCTAATGTGCTACCTAGAATCTGTTTTTGGTACCTGGTTGAATCCTGTACGCATTAAGTAGTAGCACAGATAGTATTGATATAACAGTTTCTCAAATTGTATTAAATCCTAGCAGCCTTACAATTAGAAAAAGATCAGCTGCTTCGTGAAGGTTCAGTCACTTCAGAGGTAGTATATTTGGAATAAATCTTCAAATCATCCCCCTTTTAAAAGCTTTGTATAAAGCACCAGTGTGAACAAACCTCATTATTAGAAACAGACACATATTGTCCTATGCTATGTATACTCATGCTCAAGGAGAAGATGTGTTGCTCTATGGAAACATCTGACAACGGCCTTTGGAAAAAGAAAGAACCCCCCCACTTCCATGGGTTTCCTTGACTAAAAACATCTGTTAGATTAAAATATGTCATAGCAGCCATTTTAGGAGCCATCAAGTCCTATGGTACCACAGTACACCATGTAAATGTGTTTATAAAATCCCCTCCATCTGCATGGCCCTCAGTTCACACAGCTAAAATAATGGGGAACGTGAGCTAATTGGTAAAGCAATGGAGTTCTGCCTGATATCCCAGCTGTGAATTGTAGTTCTGACAATTAAGTTTCCATTTGCACACTCCAGTAATAAATATACCTGGTGAGAAGCAAGCATTAACTCTATACAACTGACACGGAAGGAGGGGACGGCCTTAGGAACCAGGCCAATGCACATACCTATATTGGTTACCTCAGAGTATCTTTATTTAGGATAGCAAAATGTGATTTATGTACATTGGAATAAATTGCTAGCAGCTGCTATCCACCCTCAATAGCAGTCAGAGATGGAGGTGTGGTCTGCCTGTATTGCATTGTTATGGGCGGGGGTGGGTGGGTGGTATCAGGCAGAGAAGGAAAAACAATCCTTTTATGCAAAACAAGAATTTGAAATAGAATTGTTGCCATTTTCTTATTTAGGTAGTACAAGAAATAAATGAGATTTTTGTTGTTTGCATTTGCAAGTCAGTGTGAATTCTGTTAAGCATTCAGGATTAATCAAATGACACCTGCATTTAACAAGAGATGTAAGGTAAATATATCTAGAGGCATAAACAACTGCAGAACCGGATTTTTCCAACGGAAGTATGATTCCAATTACAGTGTTTTGTTTTGCAAAAGGCAGCAATAACTGTTTAAATATGGCAGTAGGCAATATTTAGATATTGGGTATAATTAAAACTGCAGCAACTAGTTGACTAAAATCACAACAGAGGCATGACGTTTAAATACGTTTCCTTTGGTGTCACTTATCATATCTGTTCAACGAATGCATAAACAAAGCAAAACAATCTTGGTCATGTAAGGCTAGTATAGTGCAAATAAATCCCTGTGTTGACTGACAGATGCTAATCTCTTTGTCTCACCTGCTCAGACTCCCTCCCTCTCTCCCTCTCAAATGCAGGCCAAGGATTAGATCTTGTCACATGGAAAGGCAGCCGAGACCTTGCCCAGGGCTGGGTCATTGGTGGGAAATGATTTGCAGCTGAAGGATTGCAACCCCTTGTGGATTTTGCAGGAAGAGAGCGATGGGGCCAGCAGGGGGAGTGAAAACTATCTCCAACACAACCCTCTGCACCAGGGGTCTCCAAACTCGGCCACTTTAAGACTTGTGGACTTCAACTCCCAGAATTCCCCAGCCAGCAAAGCTGGCTGGGGAATTCTGGGAGTTGAAGTCCACAAGTCTTAAAGTGACTGAGTTTGGAGACCCCTGCTCTGCACACAGCTCATCTCCCTAAACACAGATTCCATACACCCATAGAGACAAATAAGCATCAAACCTCCCTCTTCTCAGTGTCTTCCTTTTCTTTCCACTTCCTTCCTCCAATATTCTTTTCTTCCATTCTTTTCCTGCTGTAGCTCAATCGATCGCCATTCTTCTCCCCCCCCCTTTCTGCTTGAACATCTGCCCTCTACATCGGGAGTCAAAAATCGGAAATGGTCCTTTTCCTGTGAGAGGGGACCTTTTCCCCTAAGGCTAATTGATCGTTCTTTAACTCAGATCCAATTATGTGTCTCTTAGCTCCCTCCCAGCGAGTTCCCAGTTTGTTCCCAATTATTCCAGGGGTGTGTGATGAATCAGATGCTAACAGGCACCTTTGACAACACATGAATGATAGAGGTGCTAGTTTCTTCCAAGCAGCAGGGCAAAAAATGATTCCCAGTAGCTGTCCAAGTTCTATTCTACTGGTCTGATAGATGCAAAATTAGCACTGCTTTGCAAGCTGCATTAGCCTGGCCTCCTGTCTCTTCTCCCCCATTGTTCCTGGCAAATGAGCAAAGGCCGCTGCTTCAGCCACAGCAGCCTGAAAGAGAGGCGGCTTTATTGTTTTTAACCTTCCTCACAAGGGCAGAAAAGAATGAGGTGTAGATAAGTACAAGCCTTTTTGTTGGACAGACTGAACTGAGGCAGAAAAAAAAGGAGAGAGAGAGAGAGAGAGAGTGGGGGGGAGGGGGGAAGGGAGAGGGAGAGAGAGAGAGAGAGAGAGAAAGGCTTTTCTCTCTGCAACTCAATTAAAAGCATCCTCTTTCATTAAGCAGAAAAGCTGAGTGGTTAAAATAGGCTGCTTATATTGTAATATATTTCAATCATTGTTATGGTTTACCTTAGAGCCCTGTTCAGGCAGGAAATGTGGGATGCAAGTGTTTTAAGCAAACAGATAAGCAATTATATTAGGTCCCCATGCAACATCACTACCTCTTAAAGCAGATGTAATTTCTAAATATTATTTTAGTAAAGTGAAACATTTTTTTTTAAAAAAAATCTACCGTAGAAATGTGGCCTGTAGGTGAATTTGGCTGTTACTCCCATCATCTCCCACCTAGTAATATGAGCTAGGTTGATAGAGATGACAGTGTAACACATCTGTGCATTACAACCTTTAAAAAAAAGTAGTTAGAGAGAGAAATGGAATACAAAAAGTATAACTCTTCCCCTGAGGCTTGGAAACATTTCATTGGTTGTTCATTGTATCTTGTCTTTTTATGTACACTGAGAGCATATGCACCAAAGACAAATTCCTTGTGTGTCCAATCACACTTGGCCAATAAAGAATTCTAATTCTAATTCTAATAATTCTAATTCTAATTCTAATTCTAATTCTAATTCTAATTCTAATTCTTTGCATATACATCATAGGTTAGCAAATCCAGGATGCAAAACTCTAGATGACCACCAGTTGGCAGCAAAAGACACAGAAACCTAATATCTTTGTCTTTGTTATCATCTGGTGGCTGTCTGAATATATGCAACCAGTCTGTGATTGTAACCAGACATCATCTCCCCCCACTTTCCCCCCCTCCCTCCCTCATCCTAAATGAAGCAGAAGAAGGTTTAAAATGACCAACTGTGTTCCTGCTAATGGAGATAAAGCAAAGACAACTGTGCAAGGGATCTGAGCTTCTTAGAGAAAAGCAAGATAGAAAAGTGATGTGATCTTAATTTGCATGCACCTCCTTTTAACATACATGCCCAAATGCTGGTTAGCAAAGTAGTGGTAAACTCCTTTTTTTTCCTCCTTGCGCAATGGTTATGGAGCAGGAAAGTAAATGCAGGAGTACCTAGATAGCAAAAACAAGTTTTTTTGGCAGAGGGAATAGGAAGAGGATCCATGTGAGTACATTTTATCTAACCACTCTTCCCTTGTTTCTCTGTAGCAAAGTAGACATTTGGTGCCAACCATTAAAATTCACTAGGGTCAAGCCAGGAAAAGAGTTTTGAATGTAGCACGAGCCAATATCTGCAAGCCAATTTCCCAACATGGTCTCAGACTGTTGTTTCGTGAGCACAAATAGATATATGAAACATATCTACAGGTATATGAAGCAGGATTGTGAGCGATAAAGGCAGAGTTTAATTCAACAACCAATAGGCCATTCGTGTTTCATATGCATGATCAATACATTTTCATATGAAAAGAAAACAATATTCACGAAAGTGGAACTCACTAACCCTACTGGCTAAAACGTGATTCTATTTTTATTTTGATGATAGGGCAGAAAAGATACTCAGCTTCATTACACCCAAGAAACTCCTACCAGGTACAAGTAGCTTAATTACTTAAGTAGAACCAAGTTCATTTAGCAATATCCTATCTGAAAGTAGAGTTGAACAGCTTAGATCCTAACAACTATAAAAGGTAAAATTGTGCTCATCAAACTGAGATTTTTTTTTTGCCTGTCTATTCATCTTGTATCCTTCCTGAAAAACTACCACGACATACCAGAAGGAGTGGTTGAAGAAAATGAAACTGAAAAAGAAAATTTACAAATAATGGACATCATCCTTCCTATGAACCCGATGTTTTGACTCATGCTGTAATTAGTAAACTAGGCCATTACTATGAAATGCTTCATTTGGAGCAGACCAGACCTGACCAGGGTGTATTAGACTTAATTAGCCCTTAGCACTTTGTGACATACTTGATCTTGTTTCCCCAAACTCAGCAATAACTGAATACTAGGTTTTCTTGTCATAATTGCTTCAGAACAGGAGAAAGGGCCCCTCAATGGACTTTATGCTAAATGAACTTGATTGTACTTAAGTAATTAGGCTACTTCTACCTGGTAGGAGTTTCTTGGGTGTAATGAAGCTGAGTATCTTTTCTGCCCTATCATCAAAATAAAAATAGAATCACGTTTTAGCCAGTAGGGTTAGTGAGTTCCACTTTCGTGAATATTGTTTTCTTTTCATATGAAAATGTATTGATCATGCATATGAAACACGAATGGCCTATTGGTTGTTGAATTAAACTCTGCCTTTATCGCTCACAATCCTGCTCGCTCTGAAGGTCAACTAGAGTGGCAAGGCTGCCTTTTAGCTTTAAAAGCACATTTCCATTCAGGCACTGCAATACCAGCAGTCAAAAAGACATTACAAAGAGTGAAAAACTAATATGTAGTAAATTAATTCAGCATGAGTAACACTTCAGAAATCTTTAGAATTGCATTAAAAAGTATCCTGGTGAATGCAAAAGGGCATAAACTACTGTTTTCTAAAACAACTGATTCTTAAATGAGAAGTATTCATGTATTCATTAAAGCGTTCAACCTTTGATCCACCAATAACTTGTGAATTTACTTTCTACTTGATGCTTTGGACCTTGTGGATAAGGACTGCTTGCAGGTTGTTGGTTTGCAGGGTTTCAGCAGGAGCTGAAGCAAAGCAGGAGCCCTGAAGCAAAGCAGGAGCCCTGAAGCAAAGCAGGAGCCCTGAAACCAAAACTGGAAAGAATTGGGAATAACGAAACTACGGTAAATAATACTGAGTCATATTTCTTCAAGGTTGTGGCTTCTGGACAGCCTGTCAAAATTGGGTATCATGCAGAATCAGTGCTGAGATCACATGTGTAGAATATAGGTCACATATCTCAGGGGTTGCCACAAAGAAGAGGGAGTCAAGCTATTCTCCAAAGCACCTGAGGGCAGGACAAGAAGCAATGGGTGGAAACTAATCAAGGAGAGAAGCAACTTAGAACTAAGGAGAAATTTCCTGACAGTTAGAACAATTAATCAGTGGAACAGCTTGCCTCCAGAAGTTGTAAATGCTCTAACATTGGAAGTTTTAAAGAAGAGATTGGAGAACCATTTGTCTGAAATGGTATAGGGTTTCCTGCCTAAGCAGGGTGTTGGACTAGAGGACCTCCAAGGTCCCTTCCAATTCTGTTATTCTGTTGAGATGGCAGAAAGTGGTTTTCTACATTTATTCGCTCTTGCCAGCCCAGATGTACCAACCCTGTGCTAGAGTCTGAATAGTCCTGTTCTGTTCTGTTCTGTTCTGTTTCTATTCTATTCTATTCTATTCTATTCTATTCTATTCTATTCTATTCTATTCTATTCTATTCTATTCTATTCTATTCTATTCTATTCTATTCTATTCTATTCTATTCAGCACCGATGTCTATGCTCTCACTTCCCAAACACACTTTTGCTGCTCAACTGTGATACTCCTCATGTAATAATCCATTTTGAATTTACAAAGACAGTGACTTTATGCTATCTTACTTCATAGTTTAGTACTTTTTCTCCTCCCTGGGAGTCCTGCACTGAAAACTGTGTATTTAAAGGTCCCTTCCCACTGTTGTGCATGGGTGGGTGTAAGGGCTGTATAACACAGGCAGTGTTTAGAACATGACAATGCACAGCAACACGCTCTCTGCTCTAACAGTCCTTTGATAACACCTGAAGAGACCTAGAAACTTTCTCCGGGTTTCACAAATAGCATTTATTCCCCTTTTGTTTTCCGAAAACGGGTAAGCCTGGTGCAAAGCCAATCAGAGCCAGACACGAGAGATGGACTTTTGGAATAAACTTTTATTGAAGCACTCCAGGAAAAGGGTCCCAACCGCTAAGGGGGCTGAGACCCTGAACAATAGCAAAGTATGATCTTTTATTCAGTTGTTTTGAAGAAATGGGGAAGTAAAATTTCACAGAACCTTTACCTTGCTTTTAGTATACGTGTCTGTTCATCTGTGGAGTTGTGTCCCTCCTCAGTATATGTGTTATTTCCCCCATAGGATTATCTTGCACAAAGCTCTAAGTGTCCTTTGTCCCTATTTGCAGTTACTGTTACTATTTTTGTAACTTTATTCCCAGCAGTGTTGTTACATTTTTTTTAACTGTGTGGTTATATTTCTGATTATCATTACTGATTTAAAAAATTGAAATGGTTCCTAATCCTATCCTTCTTGTTTATATTATTTTACAATATTTAAAGGGTAATATTGTTTATTAATCAAATTTATATGTCCACCCATCTTACAGGAAGTGACTCTGAGTGGTGTACAACAATCCAATTAAACAATAAATATTAAATAATAGTTACCTCATAATTATTAAAATATTTATTAAAGAAATTTGTATGATTATAAATTTGTTTCATGCTAGTAGTCAAGAAATGGTTCAGCCATTTACCCGTCTTTTTTAAAAATCATGGTTCACCATTTTTTAAAAATCATTCATCTATACTCACAATAATCTAAAGAAGATATTTTCTATCAAGCATACAGTTTTACTTAAAAAAAAACAACCTATGAATTTCTAAGGTTATGCCACACTGTTTTAAGATGCTGTAGCAAGTTTACTGACAGTTCATTATTTGCAACACATTGCACCTTCCACATTCATAGTTAGAATGTTCCGAACTCTTTTTCAAAAGATTATGCTGAGTTTTTAAATGACTTTTTCAGCAGCCAGTTTTGTTCCTATACATCATGTTTATTGCTGCAGGGAGAGTTGTCTGAACTGAAAAATAGGAAATAATTGTTTGAACTCAGCGATATCTGTGGGCAAAGTCACACACCTGAAGTCGTGCCTTTTTTATATGAACCTACTTATGCAGCAAATGGAGAAAAGGGCTTCAATCATGTGGTTGCAGCCACATCTTGACTTTTCTAAACCCACTCACAGATTATTATTAGAGTTTTGTCTATGTTTGCTGTCTTACTTATTATTTTATACGTAAAGCAGCAAACACAGCTAATACTCGTTCCTCCTCCAATTTTCCCCACAACAACAATCCTGGTAGGTGAGCTAGGCTGAGAGAGAGTGACTGACTCAAAGACACCCAGCTGACTTTCATGTTCATGGAGAGACTAGAACTCACGGTCTCCTGGTTACTGGACAGCACTTTCACCACTACACCAAACTGATAAGATGCCTCTATTTAAACTACTTTATCAACTTTAATTTATTATTATTATTATACAATTATATCACAGCGGCCAGTTGTTTCGCTGGATTTGGCATTCATTACTAGTCGAGCCCCACCCAGGGGCCTAGGACGTCATAATGTATTTCCAAAGTATATGTGCAGAACCGAGCAGTGCGGCTTTCTGCATTTGGCTGATGGTGATTTTGTCAGTTTTGAGCTGTTTTAAATGTAATTCCAGTGCTTTTGGGACAGCACCCAGTGTTCCAATCACCACTGGAATTACCACTGCCGGTTTGTGCCATAATCGTTGAATTTCGATTTTTAAGTCCTGGTATTTTGCGATTTTTTCGTGTTCTTTTGCATCGACCCTGCTATCACCTGGTATTGCGATGTCGATGATAGTCACCTTGTTTTTCTCGACCAGCGTGATGTCTGGTGTATTATGCGCCAGTACCTTGTCCGTTTGTATACGAAAATCCCACAAGATCTTGACCAGCTGAGTTTCAGTGACTTTTTCAGGCTTGTGTTCCCACCAGTTCGTATAAGTATGGATGTTATAGTTTTTACATAAATTCCAAAGGATCATTTGTGCAACAGAGTTGTGCCGTAGTTTGTAATCCGTGTTTGC
>QLTV01004146.1:4492127-4503943 GCA_003457575.1 Thermophis baileyi
AGATTCAACCTAGAAATAAGGAGAAATTTCCTGACAGTGAGAGCAATCTACCAATGGAACAGCTTGCCTTCAGAAGTTGTGGGTGCTCTATCACTTGAAGCTTTCGAGAAGAGACTGGACTGCCATTTGTTGGAAATGGTGTAGGGTTTCCTGCTTGAGCGGGGGGGTTGGACTAGATGACCTACAAGGTCCCTTCCAACTCTGTTAATCTGTTTATCTGTTTAAGTTCTATATTGCCTGATTGAATGGCAGAGGCAGAGGCTGCTGTCCACGGATTTGGACGGGAGATATTACTATTTAGAAGCTACAAGAATCCATCCACAGCATTCTGCGTACAGAGCGTGTGCGTTGCCATTTAGCTCTATCCCTCCCACCAGCCCTGATTTTTATATGATGAAGGAGAGGAGAAACTCATAGATTTGTCACCCTAATTTCATTTTAGAGTCATCCACCAGAGGGTGGCAGTGCACAAACACTTAGCATTCATCTACAGCCATAATGGAGCAGGTGCTTCATGCCATGCAGAAAGATCATGAGAAAACATCCTTCTTGCTTAGATAAAGACAAATGCATTACTTGCAGCTGGCTTTCTTTCATGGTTAGTAAATAACAGCAGCCATCACAGGAAATGTATACTACAGTCAACTGATGGAAACAGTATACAGAGAGATGGAATACAACTTATGAATTATCAGTATATTTGCATTTTGCTCTTCATTATATATTACTCTAGAAGTCACTGTCCTTGGTACTAAATGACAGCAACCTCATTTTCATACTGAATTATGGAGCCTGATACACTACGGTAAGCCAGAACAGTCCAAATAGCATTGGAAACCATCTATGATCAGAAACAAAGGAATTTTTCATAGTGGACAACTGAGAAAATTTCACAAGTGGGGCATGGAATGTAATGGTTAAGATGTTGGACTTGGGTCAGAAGATCAGCTGCAAGTCTTCCCTTGGCCAAATACCTCACTAAGTGGCTTTGAAACAGTAACTTCGTCTCACTTAAGCAGACATCACAGGGCTATTTTTTCGGCGGGGGGGGGGAGAAACAGAGTTCCCCCCAAATAAGTTGCATTGACTTTTCAGGGGGAAAAACAGGATCTAAATATAATGAATGAATGAACGAATGAATAAAATGAGAACTTAAACCAATAATTCTCTGTCTCTCTCTGTCTCTGTCTCTGTCTCTGTCTCTGTCTCTGTCTCTGTCTCTGTCTCTGTCTCTCTCTCTCTCTCTGTCTCTCTCTCTCTCTTTCTCTCTCCCCCCCCTCTGTTTTGAAATAATGTTTGCATTAGACTTCATATGGATCTTCTTTAGATTTGACTTAAATTCCTTATTAAGGAAACTACCCTTAAGAAGACTTGGGAGGGGGGAATGGAAGACTACAACTTCCAGTTTCTCCAACTATAAAAGCAGTGGACAAACAGTGTATCTGTACAAACGTCTGAATATGGGACAGGCTTTTACCACTCTCTAGGACTGCTATTACAAGGGAGAATACTATCATGCCTTGGACACCTAAGAGCTTGTGGTTGTGTCCGTTAGGATGAATATGAAGAAAGCTCTTTTTCAGGACTTCTTTTATTCTCTTTAAAATGGGCAGGTCCAGCACTCTGTCTTGTAGCTAAGACCATTGTCCACTTAAGCAAAAGAAGAACACCTTCACTTCATCTCACTTGTCATCTTTTATCTTTATCCTTTATGTCTTAGTGATTCTATAGTAATTTGTTTGATTGTTGTGAGCCACCAAGACTCATTAAGTCAGGCAGCATACAAGTTTAATAGCTTATTATCGTTCATCACACAACCAGATATTTAGATTGGATTCCACGTTTTTATCTCCCTATCAACCTGGGATAGGCAGATGTTGCTTGATGGTGTTAAAGGTATTGCTGTAAGATATAAGCTGTTCCAAGTAAAGCTGCCTTTTGCTATTGACTGATGATGAGTTTGTCAATGCCGAAGGTGTTCAAGTGGTGATCCAGATGTTTTGGGATTGCACATAAGGCACCTATCACTATTGGTGTTACCTTTGCTTTCTTTTGTCACGTCGTTCCATTTCTATTTGCAGGTTTTTGTATTTTGTGATTTTCTCCAGTTCTTTCTCTTATCTTCTGCTGTCTCCAGGTAGTGCAATGGTAGTGCAATGGTAGTGGAATGGTAATGCCACTATCCAGATATTTTTGTCTTTCTTATCAACAGTTTTAAGTCTGTTATGTTGCAGTTACTTGTCTTTTTGAATTCTAAAGTCCCAAAGAACTTTAGTTTCTTTCCTTTCTATTACTTTCCCTATTTTATGGTCCAATGGTATTCCTTGCAGATATTGCAATATAACATTGTTGCTATTTTGTCATGCCGTTGTTTGTAGTCTGTCTGGGCGAACTTCTTGCAGCAACTAACTAGGTGGTCCACTGTTTTCTTCAGTACTTCTTTACAGAGGTAGCATTTGCTGTCTTCTCAATTCTGGCTTTGCATGCATTTGTTCTTAAGGCTTAGTTTTATGCAGCCAGAAGTAGCCCCTCGGTCTCTTTCTTCAACTTTCTTGCTCTTAGCCATTACCTTTTTTTTTTTTAATGTGCTGGCCATATAATACTTTGCCTTGCCATGTCTCTTTTCTGTTCTTCATTTGATCTTTCTTATAGGTCTGTTTGAGTATTTACAATACTCAGTGGGCCTTTCTGGTATGCTATCTTCAGTGCATTTTCTTCACTGTTCTTCAGATATTCTTCCAATGCCCTTTTTTCTTCTTTAACTGTCTGGTGTACTTGCAACATTCCATGCCCACCTATTTTTCTTGGTAAATAGAGTCTGTCAACATCACTATTTGGCTGAAGGGCAGGATTGTCATTATTTATTACTATTATTATTACTAATGCTGCCCATGACTCTAATGTACTCCATCCTTCTTGTGCATCCCTTCCCACTTCATTTGACGGTGAGTCCACAAATGCTATGAAATGCAATCAGGTACGTATAATAGTAAATGCCATCCATGTCAATATGTAAGCTAAATTAAAGGCTTTGAACTCTTTTAAAGCAGTATTTTTTTTAATGTTCTTTGAAAAGAAATGCAAAATCTCTAATGAAACATAATGAAATAACCTATGATTCAGGATTCTTCTTGCTTCCAGTGAATGGTAGCAGCAGTTATAAAAGATGTGTGTTTTTTTAAATTATGTCTGATATCCCAGCTAATTAGAGGGGGGGGGAACCCATACTTTTTGGATTTTTGCATCCATCCAAAGCAGCTGCAAAGGCAGATGTTCTGTAAAGCAAATTAGAAGCTACCAATCCACTTTTGCTCAATTTATGAGAGGGCTTAGAAGTTAATGCCTAACATTATCTCACTTTTAGGTCATCAGAGATTATTTGCTTATCCTATTTATGTTTGAAATGCAGGATTGGGTATAATTGCCTATTGCTTCTACTACGAGGGATGTGGTGTGATTGTATAGTTGTGCAGAGATCCAGGACAACAATCCAGAGATTCAAAGGGCAAAAATGCACTCCACCTTTTTTTGCCAAATTCCCTTTTGACCCCTCACTGTAATTCCATCATTGGACCTTCTTCTCTCAGCCTCTTCTTTTCTTTCTTTTCTCAGTACAGGGAGAAATTTATTTAGGATTTTTATTTGCACTTTTTAAAAATGTCTATATTGAAGTCTATATATTAAACTGTTTGGCTCAATTACCCCTTTTTCAGGTTTCAGATTAACATCATTACTTACTTATTCTTGGGGGGGAGGGAAACATTCTCCAGATTTTGCTGTTTTACAAAGGTGTCTCAGCCACAGCAATCCCAAGCGTATTCTCAACTCACAAACAATTATATGATCTCATTTCAGGCCATCAGACATTATTTGCCTAACTCGTGCTGATGCATAAACACAACAGTAAGCAGCTTGTAGAATCGCTTCTCAGATCCAATAAATAAGTAGGGAAAAACCCAGCCAATCCAAAGTTATTGAAAGCTACTTTATATTTGTTTATAATTACATAAACTACAAATTGACTCTAAACCTTCAGAAACAATGCTCAGGAATTCCTTTCAGGAATCAGGATTCCATCAGGAATGTCTACTTAAAAAATGAATCAGAAGTGTTTGGGACCAAGCCTACATGAGCAGAGCACCTCTCTGTGATTCATTAATACAGCCCTTCTTTTTTTCAGATTGAGGGCTGCTTGGTTGTTTTCTTGCAGATGTTTCATTATCCAAACTAGGGAACATCATCAGTGCTAGTAAGGAGTGGGGTTTGCTCTCAATTTATATTCTAGTGGCTTGCTCTGTCTGGGTTGGTGGGAGTGATCTTAGAGCAGGACTGTCAAACTCCCAGCCCGCGGGCCAGATGCATCATGCGCTGGCCACAATCATGCCCGGTTTAGTGAAGGGTAAAAAAGTCCTGATACGTCACGTGACACTGCTGTGATGACATAAGTTTGACACCCCTGTCTAAGAGATTCTTAGGTTGGCCTGTTTACTGTTGGCTTGTTTGGCAGTTCCTTATTGGAATATTGTTTACTTCTTGATTGTTGGCCTAATGTTAATCTTGGACTGCAAGAAAGCAACCAAGCTCAGAGAGCACCAATGACCTCTCATTTCAACCCTGAGCTACAAATATTCTCCTTTTTTGTTTTGTTTTTTCAGGTTCCCTGATCTCCTGAAAACAGGTCCTGCTCTTTTAAGGCACCAGTTGGCAACAGGTAATGTGATCCTTTAAGAAGACCCATTTTTCTTTCATGCTCCTACCAAAACATGAAAAAGAGGGGTGGTTTTCAGGAATAAGAGAGCAGGGCTGTGTTTGTGCCTGCACAAACTCTAAAGCCCGCTCTCACAACTCTTTTCAGGACAGCCCTGTTGACTGACAATAATGACCCAGTAAAAATGTGCACCTTCTAGATGAAGTCTGGTGCATTAATTGTCTCTCCAAGAAAAAAGAGCTTCAAGTACTCTTTGTTTATCTTTTGTTTGCAGAGTACTGATGCCATTCATATTGAGACTTCCACTGTAATTATCAGTGATTCTTTACTGATTGCTCTATGAATCACAGCATTAACTGTCTTGGTCACTTCGCTTGGTCTAAAGAGAGTTCTCTCAAAAAGGACAGTCTCCATGGTTATCCTCCTTCTGAAAGAAGAGCTCTTGATTTGTCTTCCAATATAAGTCCTTAAACAGCAAATTACAACTGCCAAAAAGTTGGCAGGGGCAGATTTAAGTGGCGCAAAGCTTTTAGAAGGATACATTTTCACACTTCTTGGGGAAGTGTAGGGACGATGAAGACAATCGGGGTGACAATAGGAGCTGGAACTGGATGGCATTCAACATTCTCTTCCTGCTCTTAAACCAAGTTGGGGCTCTGTACAGATAGTCCTCAGTTTACAACAGTTGGTTTAGTGACCGTTCAAAATTATAACAGTACTGCAAAAACTGACTTTGGATCATTTTTCATACTTACAACCATTGCAGCATCCTATCGTCATGTGACCAAAATGACCCATCGTCATGTGACCAAAATTTGGACGCTTGGCAACTGACTCATATTTATGATGGTTGCAGTGTCCCGGGGTCATGCGATCATCTTTTGCGACCTTCTGACAAACAAAGTCAATGGGGAAGCCGGATTCACTGAACAACTGTGCTATTAAGTTAACAACTACAATGATTAACTTAACAACTGTGGCAAGAAAGGTCATAAAATGGGGCAAAACTCACTTAACAACTGTCTCACTTAGCAACAGAAATTTGGGGCTCAATTGTGGTCCTAAGTCAAGGATTACCTGTATCTGGATAGGCTCCTCTTAAGACAATAAAGTGCGATCCAATTCAGAATTTATCCTTTCCCTTGTGAGGCACAGCTGTGCTGCTTTTCATTCCCCCCCCTAAAATGCACCTGCTGCATTGCGCACCCATCACTGAAGGAATGGTGGCATTGTTTGTTTAGAACACAATTCACAGTGTTGTAATTTCATGAAACATAACCCTAGAAAAAGAACAGGATTGTGTGCCTTTCCTGCTTGCCATTTTTTATATATATAAAAAAGTCAGTGAATAACCCTCTACTACCATGTAGCATTGAAGTTTTAAGAATAAATTCACAGCTTCTCAGATTCTTCACTTTAAAACAGCCTTAAAACTGATTTCCTGTTACAAAACCTGCCACCACCACCCCCCAGCTCAGAGTGGAAGACTTGGTTTCCTAGCAACCCTGAAATCGTCTTGTCGGAGATTAATCCTCTGTTGGCAATGATATTGCTGGGCTAAGGGATTATGTTTTCTTTGCTTTTCCTTTTATTTGGTTCCCCTATCGCCAGCCATTGTGGCACTCAAAGGAGAGGGAGCAGCTACCTCCCTGCTTGTAAGCAGGCGAGCGGACAAGGTCTCTCTCTTCCCACCTGTCAATGCAGCTGGAGGGAAAAAAGAAAACAGAGAAAGGAAGAAAACGAAGAGAGAGCACCAGTAGCATAATTTCCCCAATCGCAGGTGAAAGGGGGGAGGAAATGCTGAAATAGGCTTGAGAGTTGGGAAGCTGCTCTGTAATGGTACGTGGGAATGACCTTGGGAGACCATAAAAGGGATGCTGCCTAGAGAATGGTCAGATAAGAGGGAACATAGCCCACATCTGGATAGTCGGTGGCACAGGAAACTCAGGAGGGACCTTCCCTAAGTCATTGGGATGTAAAGAAGTCAGCAAGAGAATTGTACTTTCAGACTGTTAATGTAGCTTTAAAATAAAGTAGAATTAGCTCATCTGACCAGGTTTTCTGTTTGGTCTACCTGGTAAAGATGACTTCTCTATAGGTTAGCAACCTGAGAGAAAACTAAGGAAATATACAAGAGTAGTACCATGGGAGGAGTGTAATCAGGGAGAAGCAAATAAGCCAGATATTCATGAAGCAAAATGCTAGCATAGCGGAGTCCCAGTTGGGTGAAAAGGTTTGTCCAAATTTCCAGATGTGAAGCCTGCAGATGTCAAACAATGCCCGAACGGGCACATTATGGGCTACATTGATACAGGTAGAGATTGGCTTGGCTGTGACATATCTCTATACTCAAGTGAATCATGGCTGGGAGAGTTGGTTGCAATTATTCATGTCCATAGCAATAGCAATAGCACTTAGACTTATATATCGCTTTACAGTGCTTTACAGCCCTCTCTAAGCGGTTTACAGAGTCAGTATATTGCCCCCAACAATTTGGGTCCTCACTTTACCTACCTCAGAAGGATGGAAGGCTGAGTCAACCTTGAGCCTGGTGGGATTTGAACTGCCAAATTGCAGGCAGCAGAAGTAGCCTGCAGTACTGCACTCTAACCACTGCGCCACCAAGGCTCATTTGTGCATAGTAGCCTTGTTCAGGGCTACCTTCAGCTGAAAGGAATATATGCAATGGGATGTGGGAATGACCTTGGGAGAAGGGGAATTGTTGGGTAAGAGGCAGCTTAGCTCAGAGAAGGAATGGGCACGTAGCAAATGTCTCAGAAGGGACCTTCCCTATTGAGCCGTAAAGGTGACAAGGGAGAAACATGCTTCCAAACTTGCAAGATTCTTTTAATGAAACTTTACCACAAAGATAGAGCTCGTACTTCCGCGTATGCTTCCTGTCCAGATTATTTTGCAAACCTGACAATATGTAAGAGGAGATATAAAGTACCTGGGACTGTGCACAAGAACTTAGCCCTTCAGTTCTCATCTTTGCCTTATATTAAGCTTCATAATAAGTCCTATTCATGTTCAGTGGGAGGGAAGGTGAATTAGATTTTGCACTAGCAAGAGGGACAGGGATGCTGGTGTTGGAGCCAGACATCGTGCATTGACATGCCTCTACTCCCCAGGACTTCCACTGGTTCCTATCATTATCTAATCTCTTCCTGCTGTTGCTGGTGAGCCCTTTCTGAGTAGAGTACACAGTTTTGAAGGGTGGGTTTAATTCAACTAAGCTTCAGCTGAATCAACTTGTAGATTGTGATGGTACTTATAGAGAGGGAGCTCGTGAAATGGGCTTCGGTGAAATGGGCTTCAGTTAAGTGGCAGTTTCCCAGGAAGAAAGCAGCATATTCCAAGGTGGGTGATGAGACAAGAAACAGAACAGCCTGAAGCTGGATAAAAGACAGAGGAAGAGAGCTAGGATAGCCTCTGTCCAGAATGAAACGGTATATCTATTAGGATGGGAATAGTAAGGGTTTAGTCTGTCAAGATTCTGTCTATTGTGTATAAGTAAATAAAGAACTGATCTTTGGCTGGATTGTTCGGTGTACTTATTAGGCTGGGCCTGACAGAAGTAGACCTGCAGGTTTGAAGTACTTCTTAGATTTTTAAGGATTTGATAATATTTCTACCTCTCCTGGGAGTTTTGAAATAATATGCAATGGTGTAATATGTCTCTCTATATGGAGAGTTCTTTGACACTGGCTTCAGTGTGCTTGGCTAGTGACTTTCATCACCTCATTGTACTTTCCACCCATCAGAGCTCTTTTGGGATAGCAAGACAAATACCACTTTGGGTTCGTTCCTCATCTAATGGAATCTTCATTGGGGTCAGGAACAAATCTTAACTTTGCATTCTCTCTCTCTCCATCTCTTTCTCCCCCCCCGCCCGCAAACACACAATATTACATTTCCTGTGGTGATTTTACTACAAAAATGGGAATTCATCTGAACTGTCAAAAGTCAATTATCAGAGTTAAAAAAAACACGATAACCCTTCCTTCCTTCCTTCCTTCCTTCCTTCCCTTCCTTCCTTCCTTCCTCCTTATTTTTCCTTCCTTGCTCTCTTCCCACCTTTCCTTCTTTTTCTTTTTCTTTCCTCTTTCCCTTTCTCCTTTCCTTTCCCTTCTTGCATGCTCAAATGGCGTGGCCAGCTCGACATCACTAGTGTCGGGGGGGGGGCCCTTTCCTTCCTTCCTTCCTTCCTTCCTTCCTTCCTTCCTGTTCAAGCAGCTTATAGAAGTTCTTCAGTATCTAAACAAGACTGGCACTTCAAAAAAGAAACTAAGAGCTTACCCTCTAAACATTTGGATAGTTTGTACATTTGGTTGTACAAACTTGCTACTTTCTGCATAGATTCAGCACAGCTTTGCCTCTTTGCTGAACAATTTGGTGATTGCTGCATGTTTCTTTTTTCATCCTAACTATCTCTTCCTTAAAAGGGATAAAGGAGATTATTTTAAAAAATGGTTGTGGTGAAAATTTTGAAGCTATCTAGCCAAAACTTTGCAGTGTTCATCATTTCTTTTAAACAGTATAGTATCCCTGCTATTTTGATCCACCTTTACCCCAAAATGAAGCAGCTGCTAGAGTTTTGAAGCCTCCTTATTGGCTATGGAAAAATCTTGTTATTTTTCAATTAAATTTCAAGTCACAAAGCAACTAAAATTAAATCACTGTAGTTTGTGAGTTAACTTCGAATTGCAAACTCAAAATTGCAGTCTCTTTGTATCAATTTAAGTCTGGTTGTACAAGCTTGCTGCTGACCAGAAGACTGGGGCAACAGCATCAAATAGCAGAAGCTAGGAGACAGAAAACAGACAACACTTACTAATTAATACTTAATAATTGTCTTATTATTACTTTGCATCTTTGAAGCTCCTACTCTTTCCAATCTTAAGGTCAGTTTCAACCACCAGTTGATTGATTATTGCATGTGAGACAAGGGGAGGGCTATCTTAAAAAGACAGGACAGCCATTTGTCCAGAATGATACAAGGATTCCTGCACTGGTCAAGGGATTGGACTAGAGGACATCCAAGGTCTGTTCCAACCTTATGACTCCACGAGCTTCAGTTCATCCCTGAAAGTAGTTACTTCTCAGCAGTGCTTCCTCTTGTACATCCAAGATTTGGTTGGTCAGCAATGAATATAGCAATAGCAACAGCCCTTAGACTTATATACCGCTTCACAGTGCTTTTACAGCCCTCTCTAAGCGGTTTACAGAGTCAGCATATTGCCCCCAACAATCTGAGTCATTTTATCGACCTCTGAAGGATGGAAGGCTGAGTCAACCTTGAGCCGGTCAGGATTGAACCCCTGGAGTTTGCAGTGAGTTAACCTGCAGTGTTGCATTCTAACCACCATGCCACCGCAGCTCTATATATTCATAAATAATATATCCATAAACAGAATTTATGACGTAATTTTGATGTGGTATTAGGCCCCATCAAGACATTGTCTCCAAGCCACTATTTGATGACTTAATCTGGAATTGAATGGATCCAAGAAAGATCTGAAGCCCATGAGACATGTATGGTGCTCAAAAAACTGTGCTGGACATATCAGTCACAGTTTGCAACAACTGGATTTATGTCATTATAACAGCGTCAGTCTTTTTGCTTAATATTTTTCTTTAGATTGTTTTTCTCCCGTTGTTTCTTTCTTTTTCTTTTTTTCATTTTTCATTTATGGTTTGCTTCTCTTCTCTGTCTCTGATGCACTTCTGCTTTTTATCTGCTCCATGTAAGATACACAGTATTATTTGACTTCTCCCTTGTTTAAATACAGATTTTTTCTCTTATTTTCGCAAACAACCCAAATATATCCTTTAATATATTCTGTGTTCTTCTGCAGAGGTGGGATTCACATAATTTCCCTACCGGTTCACCCAGCACCGAAAATGTGAGCGCGTGTGTGTGCACGCTCACTTCGGTCGCGTGTGTAACCTGCCACGCATGCGCGCGGCCTTCTGCGCATGCACTTTGCTCATGCGCGCGGCTTGAAAACGTGGCTAAATAGGACGGCATAGCACTGGGGCGGGGAGACGGGGGGGCGGGCCCACCCGCAGGTCGCTACTACCGGTTCGCCCGAACCGGTCCGAACTGGCTGAATACCACCTCTGATCTTCTGCATAACTAATTATTGTGTGCAAGTGCCGATAGCAATCATTTTTTTTAAAAAAACAACCCTATACATCAGTAGTTCTTATTGCCATCCATAATCCTCTCAAATATTTCTATTCCAGCTGGAGCAGAAATAGCAGTAGTAGTTTTTCTTCTTCAGATGAAAGCATCACCGCTCAGTTATTTCAAAGTTACTGCTTCTTTGCTTGTTCACATTGAGAAGGTTGAAAACAATTAAAGCTAGGGCGCCTTTGTGTAGTACCCCACACAAGATCCAACACAGGTTAGGCATTTCCCCTGGTAAAACCAATTGAGGAGAGAACACGCTGCTTTTTGTGCAGTTATTGGTGTACCTCATTGCTGAGACTGTACCATTTTGAGGGGTGAGGGGAGGAATGCAGAATGGAAGTTTTTAAAATGAGATGACATGCTTTGTAACTACCGTATTTTTCGGACTATAAGACGCACTGGAGTATAAGACGCACCTTAGTTTTGGGGGAGGAAAACAAGGGGGAAAAAAATCTGCCTCTGCCCCCCAGCAATTTGCCTCCCAGCAAACAGCCAACAATACAGATGATATACACTGCTGTGTATTTCTGTGCATGTGTGCCTGACCCATAGAAATAGCAAAGAATTGGAGAAACGTACATTATGGCAGTATATTAATGCCAGAAAGTTTTCTTAAATGTAGTCACACTAACTCCTCCCAATTATTTAAATAGATCTACTCCAAACATGACTAAGTCAGGGTTTAACTCAGCTGCCTTATTTTAATACTAAAACAGGACACTGTTACATTTCAGATTATTATTTGTATAGATGCTGTTAAAATTGATGTGGCTTTCTTGAAGTATAAATTATAATCTGCTATTTAAAAGAAGATAAAATAGCACTGGGCCTCTTCAGATCAAGAATTAATTTTAAAAAGCTTCTTCATTTTGTTAAGTTGTCGAGAACAAGAATAAAGCAGTCTTTAATAAA
>QLTV01004146.1:4507540-4525703 GCA_003457575.1 Thermophis baileyi
TCTTACCAGCCTGTCTTTGTCTTAATCATCAAACAAAGATTCTCTCCTATCACAGATAGTTAGCTACACACAGAGCTTAATTGCAGACACGAAGTCACTCAGCAATTAATCAGCAAAAGCGAGAGAGAGAGAGCGAGCACTAACCATGTTCTCTAGCTCCCTCTTATGGCCGTTACTGCCAGTCAGAATGCACCAATGCATTTAAAGCAATATTTCATATATACATTAAACAGTGATTTGTGGCTTGTTTATATTAACCAACCCAACCGTTTGGACAGAGTCCTAACACGGTGTATAAGACGCACCCAAGTTTTCACCCTCTTTTTGGGAGTAAAAAGGTGCATCTTATACTCCGAAAAATACGGTAGTACTCAGTTAAGTCTCTACAGATAGGACTGAGAAAAAAACCCCTGTGTGAACTTGCAAAATGACTTCAGCTGAAGCCATATTTCTGCTTTGTTTCTTGATTGCCATTCAAGGGGGAGGGGGGAGAGCATGGGGGAAACTCAGGAATGTGGTGCCTTAGCCAGCTAGCCATAACATCTACCAGCTGGCGTGAGAACCAAGGTCATGTCAACGGACACCTGTAGAAGTTGAGCGGGAACCCACATCTGGACTGATTGGCCTATGTGACCTGAGAGACAAAGAGGTGGGGTGGGGAAGTCTCATTCTTTTAGCTATCCCTAATTGCAGGAATAATTTAGAGCTAGCTTCACCTTTCTAAGTGCCGATATGATGTATTCAATAAAAGATCTCTTGAAGCTGCATAAAGCATCAGAGTCCTGACTTCCCTGAGTTCAATACTTGGAACAATGACACCCTGTTTGAAACTCTAATCCTAGTTTGTGCAGAAAACTGAAGACAACCTGGGCCAAACTCTGACTTCAATTCTGACAACGTCGTTCCAGCTGAGTCTGTGGATTATCAGCCTCAGGGATCTTCAAGCCATGATTCATTTGAGGAGTCTGAGCAATCACAGGCATCTCCTGACCACATAGAGAGATCAGATGATGAGGCATGACCCCCCCCTCAGGCCCCAGGTCTAGATGCATACAGTGGCAAGCAGAGCAACATCAGTCAATAAGGCTTCTCACTAGTGAAAGCCAAATCTGGTCCTAGATTCTGCCTCAGTTTACCTTCCCAATAAGCAACTGAGTTGGAAGATCATTTAAAAGCAGTTTATTAGGGTACCCTGATAAAATGGGATCTCTCAATGAAAAAGGAAGAGAGAGAACCCCGACTCCCATGTTTCCCTCCTTTTTATAGTTAACACAACAAAAAAAAAATGCAAGAGAAAGTTGATTGGACAGGGTAAAAGTAAGCTCCCCTTTGCATAGGCCAGGGGTCAGCAACCCGCGGCTCTGGAGCCACATGTGGCTCTTTCATCCCTCTGCTGTGGCTCCCTATCACTCAAAATATGTGTCACAACTGCCAATGTGCGACACCCACCGACGTGCAATTTATTAAGCTTTTCAAACCCCGGTAGGCCAACCATGGATAAATCCAAGAAAAGAAAAGTTTCAGAAGAAAACAGAACCTTTAATTCAACTATATATGCTAGTTTTGTGGCTGTTCAGCAAATGGTCAGGCACGGGAAGAGTTTTGTGGCTCCCGGTGTTTTCTTTTCTGTGGAAAATGGGTCCAAATGGCTCTCTGAGTGTTTAAGTTTGCCGACCCCTGGCATAGGCAATCAGTTACATGTAGTCAAACATACTACATATTTGCATCCCATAATATCACACATGTTCATTAAAATGAGGTCTGACATCAGAAGGAGCGTAATTGCAAGGAAAAAGGTTGTTTGGAGTTCACAAAAGAGATAAACCAGACCCCAATTTGTACTAATAAACTTTTTCTTATCTGGAGTAGTCTCCAGCTTGTTTATCAGTTGAGGAATGTTAAAAGCTAATAAACCTGAACATCATTTTAAAAAAGAGAAAATAGATCCAATTAAAATACAAATCAACTGTTAGTTAACAAATTACAAAACCCATATCATTTGCCCCTCACTAGGTAAAATGGTGAGGCCTGAATAAATGCAACCAGCTGCAAACAGATTTATTTATTAAACAAATTTATATGGCCACCTTACTAACACACATGTGATTCTGGGTGGCTTACAACATTTAAAAACCCCCACAGCATTAAAACCAAAACCCCACTCCACCCTGCCAAAGATAGCAACAACACAATCTGGTCAACCATTTGATGGATTCCGTCTCCATTCAGGTTCCCCCAGGCTTGCTGACAAAACCACATCTTCAGGGCTGCTTTGCCTGCAGTCTTTGTTTGAAAACAACTATTTGGAATCCGAGTTTGCTATTCTTGTTCTGGTGTTTACTTACTCTTGAACCCTTGAATACTGGACTGGCTGACTACCTGACTTGGCACTCTGATTCCTGGAACGAATTTGGACCACTCGATTGCTGCTTAAACTTCCAAAGGACTCATTCAGGCAAGTTTTCTTTGCACAGCTCTGATTTACGATCTTGTCTACTGTTATCTGCTTAACTCCATAGCAACTGTGTCTGCCTGTGTTGCCTGCAATCTGAGACCGAACAGTAAGGTTTCAAACTTAATCTCTTTTTTTCCCTATTGCTTGCCTCAGATCCTCTTCCTGAAAACAACCAGTTCAGGCTAACTAAACTGAACATATTTGCTCTACATCAGGGGTGTCAAACTCAAGGCCCGGGGTCCGGATCCAGCCTGCGGGGTGCTTAGATCTGGCCCATGGGGCTGCCCTGGAAACAGCGAAGGACCTGCCTGTTGTGTCTCTGCCAGCAAAAATGGAGCTTGCATTTTCACTGGAAGAGGGTTGCAGGAAGTTGTCCCAGCCGAAAACAGAGCTTGTGAGGGCCGCATGCAGCCTCCCGAGCTCTGTTTTCACTGGCAGAGGGTTGCAGGAGGCCATCCCAGCCAAAAACGGAGCTCAGGAGCCCATTTTTGCTGGCAGAGCACTCAGGCCACCCCCATATGAGTGACATCATGCTGGCCATGCCCCCCCCTTGGCCGCCCCCTCAAGGTCAAACACAACCCTGATGCAGCCCTCAATGAAATTGAATTTGACACCCCTGCTCTACATCATCTTCAGTGAGTACAAATATAAAGAATTAATACACCTCCTCAGCAATTTTCTTATCTGACTGTATTTAACTGCATCATTGCTAATCTTATTAATGCTCCTCAAAACATATACTGTTTCCATTTCTTTTTGTGTTCTTGCTAAGCGTTTGGAAAACGTAACCTTAGTAGCTTGTGAGTTTCTTATCATTTTTTCCGATCCCTTCTAATTGTATAAACTTTCTCTTTTAAGTGTCCTTGTGTAGGACTCTTTGAGCAACTTTCATGTCATAAATCCATAGCAACACATCTCTGTGTCCTATTGAAAAAGTAATCTAATCAGAAGATGAGAGGCATTTCTTTGAATTTTTTTATAACCATATTCCCTTCTTTTCCCCCATTTCTTCTCTTTTCCCTTTTCTCCATTCACTGAATGGGGAAAGAAAGAAAGAAAGAAAGAAAGAAAGAAAGAAAGAAAGAAAGAAAGAAAGAAAGAAAGAAAGAAAGAAAGAAAGAAAGAAAGAAAGAAAGAAGTAAAGCCCAATGCTAGAAGAAACACTGATAAAATTGCCCATTGTCATCTCTTCTTCATGCTCTGATGCTGTCCTTGTCCTTTATTTTAGCTACCTGGTTCTTTTGCCCCTTGACAGCTAATTGGTGGTGTTATGAAGTTTCTTAGGGTATGGACCAGAGGTGGGTTCCTGTCAGTTCGGACCGGCTCTATAGAACCGGTAGCGGGAATTTCCCCTCGCTCGCCGAACCGGCAGCGATGTCCGGCTGGACATGCCCCCAAACCAGCTCTCTCGGCAGCACCATAGGCGGCGCCATCTTGTTTTTTGCTTCTGCACACACAGAAGCTGGGTTTTTAGCACTGTGCATGCGCACCGCCCACGCGGTGCGTGAGGAAGCGAACCGGCAACGAGGTAAGTCAGAACCCACCACTGGTATGGACTTAACATCAACTACATCTAATCGGGCAAAAGATTCCAGATCTTCCCCCATTCCCTTCCCTCCTTTGAGCTTTCTCTCAATAGTTCATGGACATTAAATCCCCATAATTGTAATTGCTTTGTTTACTTTGCAGCTTTAAAACATCTCTGCATATTGTATAGGAATGTAATTTGTTATTCAAGACTCTGGCAATTGGACTGAATAAATTTAGGCCAAACCAGGCCTGCTTAAAAATGAGAGGATCTCTAATTTTAAAGCAGGCCTAGTTTGGCCCAAACAGGTTTCTCCAATCATCGGTCTTATATTACTAATTATAATGATACCATTGATTCCTGTTTCCCATACGTACAAACATAAATAATTCATCAGCTTTTCTGTGAAAGGGAACCCCCCCCTTAATAATTAGGATCAGAATCTGACTGTTGAGGAGAGCCTTGTTCGCCAAGTACTTATGGTTATTATGCCCCCTACCCAGGAAGTTGCATCAATAAACAAGCATTTATATGTGCAATATAGAAGTCTGTATTGGCAACTTTCTGTCAACTCCTATGTGAGAATTGGCTTCCATTGAAGCCAAAATAATAATAGAATCTCTGCATAGAGAAGCCAAAGTACATTCAGCTGTATAAACAAAAGCCTCCTCAGTACAAATTTTCTACCATAGAGCTAGGTTTGCTCTAAAACTATTTCACAAGTGCCAGATCATGGGTTCCTTGACTACTCATACCAAGCAGAACTAAAAAGTGTCAGAAAACTGATTTAGAGGATGAAAAAAAGGCAACAAATATTATTAATACGTGTTGAGCTGTAGTGGCGCCGTGGTTAGAATGCAGTACTGCAGGGTACTTCTGCTGACTGCCAGCAGTTTGGCAGTTCAATTCTCACCGGCTCAAGGTTGACTCATCCTTCCATCCTTCCGAAGTCAATAAAATGAGGACCCAAATTGTTGGGGGGAATATGCTGACTCTGCAAACCACTTAGAGAGAGGGCTGTAAAGCCCTGTGGAGTGGTATATAAGTCTAAGTGCTATTGCTGTTGCTATCATGCTATATTAAATCTTCTAAGAAAAAAGCATTTTCAACAAAATGGAGAAATAAATTACACTGACAGTAAGTTGAGTTGCACACTATTTTTATATTAAATGTACTTAGTATATGTGCCATTTCTGCCTCCAGAATCTTTTAATTTCAATTACTGTATTATTTATGTTTGCCTGACACCGAATGTTTAATTGTTTAATTCCTTAATATTCCATTATATCTATTCTTTCCTTTCTCCTGCATCTCAATTGCCTTTGATTATATTCCTATGAAAAGTTCTTTCCAGAAGCTATAGATGACCTGAATGTCTCCTGGCTGTTCTTGTATATGACACTGAATAAATGTTTTCTCAGTTGTGGAATGCCTGAAGCTGTCATTAAAGAGTTTTTACATCTAAATTGTGTATTTGTGTCCTTTTGAACTGAGCTATAACTTGGATTGAGAAGCAGCCATTAGTCTGACGCTTTTATGAAAGATATGAATGAAATAAGATCCATCTGACAGATACAGGTTGAGAACTGGCATATAACTTTTGATAAGATTTATTTCTGAATCCAACCTAAATTTATTATCTTTTAATTTTATTGCTTCTTAGCTTTGTTTTCTGTTATCTCATCAGGGTTCCTTCTAACGACAAGCCAAACATTAAATGGGCAGGGCAACCAGATAAATCTTACTGATTTTCTTTTATGCAGAACTTTAATGTCCCAATTGAATTGCTGGTTTCCAGGCTACCCTTTTCATGCAGATAAAAAGAGGAGTTCCTTTTCAAGGTATGCCTGTAGATCATTTTCCCATTGCATTATTCAATTGGTTTTTCATTACCCAAACACTCAGTTTGAATTCTTCACTCTTTCTCCTAGGGTGACACTTATTTTGTGCTTCTGAATTTTTGAAAGGTCTCAGTTATGGTGCAGTTATGAATAGTAGTTTATTCTAATGTAAAGTTCAGGGAGATTGACTGAGTTCTTCTGATTTTCATATGAATAATGAGAATTATATCTTATATTGTTCTCACTCTTTCAAGATTTTTCTTTTGTTTTGAAGGTATAATTAAAGTATAATTGAATATTTTTATATTTATTTAATATAAAGTGTTAAATCATAATATTTAAATAGTATGATTTTAAATAGTTTTTCCTATCTTTTTAAGGAGTTGTTATCTAAAAATATTTTTTTAAAAAAACGTTATAAACTACAGTATAACCCATGCAGAGCTATGGAAACTCTTAAAGTTATTGAAGTCTGTCCATCCTTATTGTATAGAATTGGGATAAATTTCTTGGAATAAAGTTATCCCAGGTTGGCTATTCTTACTTAGCTATGTAAGTAAAGTGTGCTTTATTACATCAATATTTTTGGATTTTGTAGCTAACTTTTGTATCTTTTAAATACACAAGCTGCGTTGGTTACATGTAAGACTCCTTGTGTTAACTCTAAATGTTCTTGTGGTGGGCCATTCTTGGCAACAAACGTCTAAAGCAGAAATGCAGATCTTTTTCAGGCCAAGGGTCAAATTTAGTAGGACTTTGTATTGGTGATCCAAAGCCAATGGCACTAATCCTTCCTGTCATGTGATCTCCTGACAACAAGGGGGAAGTAGAACATAAATAGAGAAGTATGGGTTTAGGGCAGGGGTGAGTTCTAACTTACCTCGCTGCCGGTTCGCTTCCTCCCGTGCCACATGGCTGTGCCTCATGGGCGCGCTCGTGCGCATGCGCAGTGCAAAAAAAATTAAAAAAAATCCCCCCCCAAAGCCGAAAACAAGATGGTGACGCATGCGCAGTGCCGGAAACTCGGCTTCTGCGCATGCGCAGAAGAAAAAAAAACCCAGAACAAAATTGACAAAACTTTTTTTTTCTAACAATTGTCCCCCCAATTTTTTTTTAAAAAAATTCCAAAAAAAGATGGCGGCACCCACGGACCGGCACCAACCGAACCAGATCCGTGACATCACTGTGACATCACCAGTGAGTGGCTACCAGTTTGGGTGAACTGGTCTGAACCGGGAGGAACCCACCTCTGGTTTAGAAAAATAGGGACTGTCACTTCCTTATCTATGACTCTGCGGTCACTTTCTCCATCTTTCTTCTTAATCCATACATGAACAGAACACATGCTTTGGACATTTCATATGATAGGCTGTGGCTAGTTACAGGGTAGGCTTTGCCCATCACTACAACATATTTCTTATGACTAAATATCCTTTGTCATTTTATTTATAAAATAATAGTTTTATTTATTCGTTCAATTTGCACACAACCCAATTCTCAATGATGAATAATTGCTCAGGTCATGCTTCTTCTTTCAGGAACACTCACAGAGGATTCAACTTCCAAGCTCTTGCATACTTTGAGAAGGATTTGGAGAAGTGCTTTACAATTTATGCAAGTGCAGCACCTCCCAGATATTCATTTAAAGCAGCCACTTTTTTTCAGAGTTCTTCATGAACCTGAAAAAAGGTAACCCTACTTTAAGAAGACAGATTCACTTGAATAAATTAACTCTTTTAAGCAGCTGCTACTTTTCCTTTTCAAGCTCATGAAAAAGACATGAAAAAAGACATGATGGTTTTAATGAGTAGTAGAGAGCTACCTTAGTTAAGCTTGGTTGAAATCCAAAGCACTGCTTCCAAATCCTTTTCATAACAAGACCATTTCAAAAAAATATGTTTCCATGCCCAAAGTGAGACTAGAATTCATGATCTCCTGGTTTTTCTAACTGGGTGCTTTAGCCACAACACCAGACTCATTTTGATGTAGTAACCACTACAATTTTTGGAGGGGTGGCTTGCCTTGCAGCTGCAGTCTGTACTCTTTGTCTAGATGGTTCGTTCATGGCTCTTAGTAGGGATTATTGAAATACTTTGATTTGGCTGTACTTCCTTTACAGTGTGGTAGCTGCTTGATGACTCACCTGATGCTACCAAATTCTAGCATGGGCAGAAGGATGGAGAAGAACAAAGAATTCTTGAGCTACTCAGTGCTTTTTTTTTTTATGTACTTCTATAGAAAAAGAAAGCAGCACTGGGGTTTCACAGCACAATGTGGCAGCATAAAATGTTGCTCTTGCTGTAGAGATGTAAGAAAAAGTAGAGCCAAGCAAATTTAAGCATGTCTGCAGAACTTGCTGAAATTTATGGTTATCTTCTCCAGAGCATGAGTTTCCCCCCTCTTGTGACATTCAGTTATCAGCAGTGCCTCTTGGACCATAGCAGGCTGTCCAGAGAGAGCAATAGTGATGTGACACTTGAAATGACTAAGAAATATATTGTTTCAAAGAATCCACACAATATAAGCTCTTCCTTACCTTCCTTACTCTTCCTTCCTCCTTATTTGTTCCTTACTCTTCCTTCCTTCCTTATTTGTTCATTCATTCCTTCTCACCCTTCTGGGTTTGCCAGCCCCTTCCCAAATGATAAGAGAATCAGTACTTTGCTCACTTAGAATGTAGATTAAGCTTTTGCTCAGAAAGAATTGTCCTTTGCTGTGTTAGAAGTTAAACGCTTCTGATGTGAGCCCTCCCCTTTTAGCCAGATTATGCTGATAAGGGAAATGTTTTATGTATGCAGCCCCCAACCTTTTGGGCACCAAGGACTGATTCCATGGAGAAGGCGTGGTTTTGCATGCTGCTTGCATCCCACAGATGGGGCTTCGCTTGTTTGCGCGGGCTAGTTGCTGGCATTCTGCGAACTGGTACCAGTCTACGGACTGGGCATTGGGGGCCCCTGTTTTATGTCAATACTCCAATTTGACATGCTCATAATATGTAAGGAGGAATATACATACTGTATCTGAGGGAAATCTTTCTTTCTGGACTTCATACCTCAGGCAACATCCTAATGTACACATCCAACATGCACCTCAGGATCAAAGCCCAGAACAGGAGCACCTCAATCTGCACATATCAAAGCCTGCTTGTCATTATATCTACCTCTACTGTTAGACTTCTAACGATGTAAGCTACCTTCAACCATTGTGTGTGATTGAATGAATAAGCTACTCTACGTCCAGCAGCTTTCATTTGTATTTATTCATGAACGGACTCAGAAAATCTGGCCAAGAAAATTCTTCTAACAGAAGATTTCACATCTGAAGTTGTTACATTTTATTCTCAGTGAAACACTGCTGACTATGGGTGTGTGTGAATAGTCCAATGGACTTTCCAGACTTTTGTGCTGCTTTTCTATACAGTTGTATTGTATTAGTTCTCTTGACTGTTCTCTGCAACTGCTTTGTGAGATTGCTATGCTTCATTAAGACGTATAATCCTCGTCTGTTTCTAAGGCTATTATGGAAGAGGAGAAGAAATGTTTGAATATCCAGGTGAGACACTTTTATAATTGGACCTGAAAGATTAAGCTCCCACCCAACAGAGCAGCAAATAAAGAAATCTGAAGTAAATAGGCCAATCAGAATATGTGTGACTCACATTGTTAGATATATAGTTACTGTATATATTTTTAATTTTTAAATATGATTTTTAAAATGTATTACATTACTCCCTGTAAATACTGTTTACCCCCAACTAGATTATGTGGCTCTCCTGTAAGACCATAAAGTACTGCATACTACTTATTTATGTAGGAGATGACCAGGCTGAGCCTGAGGGAGGGGTCAAACACGTCATCAGTCATGAGTCCTTGCGTGCCCACAAGGGATCTAAGTCCAGCCCACCTTGAATTCCTTCCTTAATTTCCACTTATTTCCCTTGACCATTAATAGCTCAGATTCTTGTAGAGAGCTTAAGCTTGCAATAAATCTTTATACTCATTTGAACTGCCTGAATCTCCTGATTTCCCCGGTGCTTGACATTAATGTCTTTTAAAAATTTACATTGCCGCCCCATTTGGACAATTGTGACGTCAGCAGTTTATAATTAAGTATCAATTGTAGCAGTTTATAATTAGTATCAATTGTACTTGATACAATTTGTTTTTGTTTTGCTGCATCATTGATATATATGAGCCAATATTTCAAAGCTGGGAAAGAACTCTGAGAAACATTTTCCCCAGGATATTCATTGAGAAAGTTTTAAATTTTTTAGAGTATTCTGGAAGGAAGGAAAGAAAAGAAAAGAAAAGAAAAGGAGTCCCTGTGGATTTTACTCCACTAGTTGTTGCTAACCACAGTGGGCATCACTAAACATATAAAAAAGCTTGATATTTATGTAACTGTAAACATATTTTCTTCGCAGTAAATTCCCTTCTTAGCTTGCTATACAAATAAAGCAGGAAGACATTTTATTCATTGTATCAATTCGGTGAGTATAAATACAGCTTCCCTTTTAAAAGCTGGAACCTACTATTTGCTGTCTTCCTGGCAGTATCATCTATCTTTATTTTGTCATGTTTCTTTTCTCCCTTTCCAAATTCTGTCTTAATATAGATTCATTTTTGCTCTTTGAAATGCGAGCTATGATGCACCTTAATGTAACGAGAACTTACTTCTAAAACTAAAGCGAGAGATCCTGGGCAAATGAAATCTGGTTTAGGCCCCAAATTCACAATTAGCAAGTGCTCCTTATTCATCAACATTGCCCATCTTAGCCATTATGGAGGTAAGGTAATGGAACTTCTTCTTTTTATTGATTCTCTGGGTAATTGAAGAAAAGTGTAATTGCTATCCTAAATTTAATCTTGTAAAACTCATCTGTTGCCAGCCTTCTGTTCCAATGACTTCCTGGGAACATTGGAGTGAACTTTTGAGCTCATTTCCAAACTCACTAGCTTCCAAACATGCTACCCCCAAGATACTTTCAATCTATAGATATTATAGATATATATGGAGAGCTTCTCTTAGCTTAGTAGGTTTGGACAGATGGCTAGTGAATAAAATTTTGCAATTTTACCGTATTATGTATGGTATTTATTTAAAAGAGGATTTGATGATACTTTGAGTGTTACTGTTTTATTTCTTTACTGGATGACATCCATTCACAAAAATGGCATCTATTTCTATTGGAAAAGGTATTGATAGACAGCATTTATTTCAAGAACAGAATGCAAACACTTTTTTGGACCTATATCGGATAATATCAAATGAAATGCTCAGAACAAAAAGAGCACACTATTCCACAAATGTATCACAATTACAATACCAGTGGAAATGTATTTTAAATGTAGAGAATTATCTGAGGTTTTTTTTTGTCCACAGCAAAAAATGAACAATGCTGTAAATCAGATCTTTTTCTTCCCAATGAATCTATAACTCTTAAGCCAAACAGTAACTCAATACATGTGAAATGAGCATTTCATAATACAGTTTAGCCCTGTGTGGGTTTTTTTGGCATCAATAACAGGTTCACTGATCATTGTAGACTTTGCCCACAGAATTGATGTTCGAAACCTGCGAAATAATCATGGAAGGTTTGTTTCTTTGTACAAGCAGCTGAGGATTAATTTTATAGAGCTCTGTTATTATGTGTGAACTCTTAAACTTGTGCTCCTTCACTATTGTAATTGTTTGTTTTTCAGTTTATGCTGAATCCAGAGATCTGAGAATCAGATTTTTATTTTTAACCGAGCATGTTACTGATTCAACTTTTAGCTTCCATTTGGCTTCCGTTTCTCAATTCTCCTTTTGGGGATTATTTTATGACTTGGAAATTGAATTAGTACTGGTGAATACAAACTAATGCCTGATTATTTGCATGTTCCCTGAATAAAAACCAGGATGTGCTGCTTATTGACCATATATTTTTTTTTCTATCACTAATTGATAAAGACAGATCTTATACTAAGGCACACTATTTTAGGGATCTGAAAGAAATTAGTGGATTCTTTAAATGTGGCCTAGTAAAATAACTATATCACTTATAGTTAACAAAAAAATAAAAGCACTGAAAACTGCTAGATTGGTATATGCATGCATGGCTGCAATTCTCTTTTTACAGTATTGTCTGCTATTCAGCAACAGAGATCATCCATTTCCAATTCTTCATTATCTGGTTAGTGGTGAATTAGTGTTAATTCAGTTAGGAGCGTTTGAGAGGAATTGCCAGCTTCTTCTAAGACCATTTGTGAAGTGTTCTCAGGTGGCCAAATTTACTAGTGCTTAATGTAGTTTTAGTTTATATGTTTTTACAGGGTTGAACCATTTTCTTCCTGTTAGACAGTGTTTATTTATCAAAGGGGGAACTGGAAATTTAGAAGAGAGAAGCTATTTCACTTCTTTGGTGCTTGAATGGTGCTTTAGCTGTGAGTTGACCAAAGGAGTATTGAGTGGAAAAACCCTACCAATTAAGATCAAGTTCATCTCATGGTGGACAATTTTCTACGAAGTGAGGAAATTAAGCTTGCTAACTTTACAATTGTACCTCATGGCTAGTTATGATGTGTTGGGACATCCGAAGTGTTTCCCTTACTCTTCACAAATCCGAACTCTTCCTTTGTCTATCAGACTTCACATAGATGGAAAGAATAAAGTGCTTAGAGTCCCAACCTCGTTCCAAATTGTATTAGCAAACTTATGACTCTCTACTGGAAAAAAAAATGTTTCCTTCTCTTTCCCCCTTATTCAAAAACAAGACCCTCCATTTTAGAAGATATTCAGTAAAGATTTCTTGATAGGTAATACATTAAAGGGATAAAAGTGTTTTTATATCTTTATATATTTTATCTTCTGGATGATTTGGGACAAATTTTATAAATTTTAATTAATAAAAGAAATATATTGTGAGGTTTATCAAAAGACAGGATGTACATGGAGTATTTTATGATAACATCAAAATAACTAGATACAGTCTATTGGGCTGATATTAAAAAGGAGGAAAAAACACACAAATTTGGATTTGGATTTATTCAGAAATTCTCTTTATTCTAATTCTTTTTATATTTTGGAGTTTTTTTGAAGGGCAACCAAGATATTAAAAATGTTCTTCCCTATTATTTTGATTCTGAATATTGTCCAGCAAGCTGTGCATCCATTCCACTTTGTTTTGCTCTTTCTTATCTGTTTTCTTTTTACTTCCAGTACATATTTTGTTATGATAAAACACATGAAAAATATAACAGCAATCCTAATGTGTAATATATATGCTTCAGTCAAGACTGTGTAGCACATCAGTAAAGCTGTGTACAAAAACATGGCATGGAAGGGATGATGTATGAAGGGAGAAAAATCAACTCTATTAAGGAAAAGAAGTGAAATTCTCATTTCTCTCGGTGTCTATCCTGGTGGAATAAAGAGAAGAAACAACAAAGAATATAATGGGGAAATACTGTCATCTCCAATGTTGTTAGTTTTAGTATACCACCCATACCTAGAAGAACACAACACAATGTTATTTTTAGCACCCAACAAAGTCACACTGGAGTTTGGCACCTACAGGTAGCAAATAGCTAAGGTTGAGGCAGACAGCAAAAGAGAAATATCATTCAGGGTGGCACCAGCAACTTGTTAAAGTTTCTGGAGTATGCTCTGAAATCAGCAATTTCTCCACAGAACTTAGTGCTTGGAAGGAGTAAGAAGCAGGAGAAATTCATCAGTCCTTTGCAGCGCGCTCTCAGCCAATCTTTTTTAAAAGGTTGCACAATAAGTTCAAAATGTGTATCTTCACTGTCCTGTTGTTTTTGTCATCGTATGGAGAGCTGTGAAACAGACATAAGTACTCAGTCATTAATAAGTCTAGATTGCAAACAGTTTCATGTACTTGTCATCAAACAAGTTTAGCATGAAACATTGAATGTCTTGCTGGCATTGCCTTACTTTTGATTCTCTTATTCCCCACATTCGTTTTTCAGTTTTAACTTTTGTCACTGTCCAAAACCAATTAGATTTCACCAGGACACCCAAATGTTCACCTCCACTTCCATAGGAGTCCAAAAGAGATATCTGAGTCTAAAGCATGTATCTAATGAGAAATCCTCAAGCAAGGGATGATTTCTCTTCCAATGCATAAAATAGCTATATTGCTAAAATATTTTGGCTGCCCTCTAAAGCAGAGGTGCCACCAATTGCTGTTTTCCATACCACATGGTGGTACCAATTGCTGTTTTCCATACCACATGGTGCCACCAATTGCTGTTTTCCATACCACATGGGAACCTTATAAGAAAGTAAATGTGTTCTGCCCATTTTTATACAATACAGATTTGTGATTCAATGTCCCGACAGTTTAGCTGATAAACAAGAAATTAAATGATAGAAAATAACTTATGTTGAGGGCACCTATAGGATTACAAGAAACACTTTAGTAGAAATCCAGAAACAGGATGCAAAAGTTTGTGTCTGATTCATTTCTAAGAGAAGAGGATTTCTGATCTCTCAGTAACTATATCCAATTTGTTTGTTGTTAAAAGTTGCAAAATCGTATTACAAAGTATTAAGATATCATATATGATAGTGATAAATACCACTAAATATAGTCATATATGATTCATTGGATGATGGATACACATCTGAATATCATTTTCATGCATTCAAAGCACTTCAGATCCTTGCTATAATGGTCTGCTCTGATGTATTTTTGAAAAGCTAGTTCATCAATATAAATTGATTTAAGGGAAAAAATTAAATAAATAACTCTACCTTGGAAGTTAAATCCATAAATATGTTTCTGTACATCTTAAACAGGGAAAGAGCCAATTTAGTTACACCAGTTCTTATAACTAGGCACCTACTGTCACCTATTTTTATTCCAACATAATGTTGGAAAGAAATTACGTATTTATGAGCATGAGACTAATCTGTCTGTCCAATAACAGGGTAAATTTCTGAAATCTTGACAATATGGTGTCAGAGTTGGGGTGTGGGAGAAGCCACAAAGAAAGGTTGAATTTGAAAAGGGACTGAATTTGGACAAGATCTCTAGAGGGGAAACCCCCCAGCCCTCCCCCCATGCAAACCTATGGGAGAAACAGTCATGTGACTCAGCATGGGTCTACTGTTAAAGGGGCAGAAGGAACTGAAGCCAGGCTCAGCATGTTTTTTTGTTGTTTTAATATATGATACTTAACATGCTATGTAGGAAAATAAAGAAATAGGTATATCACAACAATGCAATCTTCAGTTCAATCGCATCTTTGCAGAGTACAATAGTGTTTACAGGATCTTTTATACCCCGTCATTCTTTTTTTCTTTCCCAAAGAATATCTTATTTCAGACTTTTGCCTGTGTAGAAATGGAAGAACTTATTTGGGATTAGTCACAAGATGTTCCACTTTATTTATTCTATTATTACATTTATGCACCATCAAATCTGATGGATCCACAGCAGCTTTGTTCCAACAATTCCATAACAGGAATTTTTAATATTTAATGACTGTTTTATCCATTTCCTCATATAGCTGCTCTCTTCTCCTTCCTAATCTAATCCTAACAATGGTCCAAGGCATAAAAGGAAGAAGGGGAATATTTCCAGCATTATTATTTTTTTTTGGTGGAGGATGGTTATAGCCTATAGTTATAGATTATAGTTGAAACACTACCCAATTGGTCAAATGAAACTTAATTCCTATAGCAGTTAGACTTATATACCGCTTCATAGTGCTTTACAGCCCTCTCTAAGCGGTTTACAGAGTTAGCATATTGCCCCCAACAATCTGGGTCCTCATTTTACCCACCTCAGAAGGATGGAAGGCTGAGTCAACCTTGAGCCGGTGAGATTTGAACCGCTGAACTGCAGCTAGCAGTCAGCTGAAGTAGCCTGCAGTGCTGCACTCTAACCACTGCGCCACCTCGGCTCACTCACTATTAGATACTGTACAGGTAATCATAGTTTAGCGTTGCTCTATCTCCTCCATTTTCTATCTCATGACCTTTGTTTTGTCCCACCCTATTTTCACCTACCAACTCAAGTTCATACTCCTAATGAAGAGGACTGTAGTACACTACAGCTTAGACCACAGTATATACATTAGCCTGAGGAATGTTGGTAATTCAATATTGTAAACATACCCTTTTAAGTATCTATGGAGATTCTCAGTCATCCAGGTCATGGGTGTCCCAAAGGTGCTTTTTCAAGAGGCAACTGGACTTTCTGGTTTTATTTTTTGAAGACATTTTGCTTCTCATCCAAGAAGCTTCTTCAGCTCAGAGCTGAAAAAACTTCTTGGATGAGAAGCAAAACGTCTTCAAAGAAAAACCAGATAGTCCAGTTGCCTCTTGAAAAAGCACCTTTGGGATAATCTTTTAAGCTTTTTCAATACTATATTAAAATTGAATTTTCAGCATTTTTGAAGTAGAGGCAATCCTCATTTAGCAACTGCTTCATTTAGCAACTGTTCACAGTAATGTCAATATTGAAAAAGTAACTTTAAAACCAATCATTGCATCAATGACTTTCACAAATCTTTAAAGCAAAGGAAAGCTGAAGATCATAAGCATAGTTGTGGTTTCACTGAGTTACTGATCCCAATTGTAGTCGTTAAATGAGGATTATTTGTATACCTAAGGTAATCCATATATCTCAGCAGCAGAAAACTATGGAAATCTAGATCTAGAATTCAAGTGTGTGTGTGTGTGTGTGTGTGTGTGTGTGTGCGTGAGAGAGAGAGAGAGAGAGAGAGAGAGAGAGAGAGAGAGAGAGTGCTACATTTCATGAAAATATGTTCTACAATGTTCACAATTGTGAAAAATTGTTTTTTTCCCCAAACAGAATGAAAAACATCCAAAAGTATATCTTTAGCCAAAATTGAAATTTTACTAAGCTAAAGAGGTGGCAACCATAGAGCTAAGAAACGAAGGATTTGTTGCAAGCTTCTTTCAGAAATCTTTAAAAAGTAATCCAACCTATACATTTCTGGCAGAGGTTTATGAGAGCAAACCTAGATGACCTAAACAAAAAAAATGTTTTGGATATTCAAATGTAAATAAAGGAAAAGGTTTCCCCTGTCCAGTTGTGTCTGACTCTAGGGGGTGGTGCTCATCTCTGTTTCTTAGCCAAGGGAGCCACTGTTTTCTGAAGACATTTCCATGGTCATGTAGCCAGCATGACATCACACCGCAGTGCAGACCCTGCGGTGAAACACAGAATGCTGTTCTCCTCCCATGAAGTGGTACATACTTATCTCTTTGCATTTTCATGCTTTCAAACTGGCTAGGTGGACAGGAGCTGAGCAAGAACGGGAGCTCGACCCATCACGCGGCGCTGGGGTCTCGAATGCGGGCTGTCAGCTCTCCAGCCGACAAGCTCAGAATCTTTAACTGCTGAGCCATTGCACTCCTCAACTTTAAATAGATTAAACAAATAAATCTGTATTTGATTATTCAGTAGTGTTTCATCTAACTTTTTTTTTTGCTAATGATTTTATTAACATTAAAAAAAACTACAACCAACATCTTTGTACTTGGCTGGTTTGTTAGCAGTTTTTCCTCTGTCGTAAAGAAGTCTGCCATATCTGTCAGCTTTGATTTTACAACCTAGCAAGGGCATTTGCCTTCATGTTTATTTCCAAATCACATTATCTGCGTCTTGCAAACAACCCAGACATGCTCAAAATACAATAGATTTTTTTATAAAAGAGTGATTACTGTGCTAGAAAGTTCATTACCCCCCAGGAACACATTTAGAAATCCCTTTTTAGCAAAACTCAGAAACAAATTAAACTAAAAATGTCAAAAAATGAATTGGCAATCACTCAGCAACATAAACAAGCACATAGATCTTGGTTTGCTTTCTTCCTCAGGAGGTCTGTATTGTTCAGCCAAAAGGCTGACTGCAACAATGTCTATCTGCTTGTGTGGCTTTGAGAAGTATTCTCACTCCCCTTTATGCGTTAGGGAAATGACATACCAGCTGTGTGTTTTATGATTGTTTCACTTCTACTGGACCCCTTTTTGATTGGAAATAAAAGCAGGGGAAAGCAAAGCAAACACAAGTGGTCTCTGCAAAGGTCTATCACATATATCACAAGACTTCCTTGTTGTGGGAGCCTTGAGGGTTGATTTTTTTTTTAAAGTTTCTCAGTTAACTAAGTAGGATGTGCACAAGATATAGGGTAGCATAGACGCTTGGATATCCCCTGAACAAATGGACTTTTATTAAGTAAAATGGGTTTAAAACCGATTCACTTGTTTTTACTAATAATTTATATCCCATACATTCTAGCCTACTCTAACATTATTCCAGGTGTGAAATCCAGCAGGTTCTGACAGGTTCTGGAGAACCGG
>QLTV01004146.1:4526909-4542318 GCA_003457575.1 Thermophis baileyi
TGTTAAATGGTTTTAATTATGTTTCTTTTTAATAGTTTTTATAGTTTAATAATGTTTTTTTTATATTGTTGTAAGCCGCCCAGAGTCCCATGGGAGTTGGGCGGCATAGAAATATAAATAAACTAAACTAAAACTAAACTAAACTAAACTAAACTAGAAGAAGCCTGATTATTTATAGAATTTATTATTTCTTGGGTTTATATTCTTATCCTGGAGCTCAAGTCAACAACAGTGTGTGGTGTGTCTTCATTATTTATTCATAACAACCCTGTGAGCCAAGAGTGAGTGGCTGAGTAAGGAGTTGAGCCTGGGGTTACATCCAGTATCCTAACCAATGTAGCTCAATTTACTGGTTAAGGCCATACATGCTAATAAATGGGAAGATCTTAAAAGAGGAAGAATGAAAAAAACAACAATGGAGACAGAGAAGTACAGAATCTTATTATCTTGCCTGATAACTTTTGACAGCACTATATAAAAAATTGTAAATATTTAAAAATGAGTTGGCCTGTGCGATTCCCATCGCAACAAGTAAATAATGGAAGGTCAAAGATTGTTTCCTATTCACAGTTTGACCTTATGCAGAATTTTTCAGGGCTGGGTTGAAATACAATAATTACACATTTTAGTATGAGATCAGTGGTTTGTTTCAGGAAAAGGTAATCAATATGGCAATTTATCTACCTAGTACTTACTTTATACTTTTGGGACTGGAATGGGGAATGGATAGAGATTAGGTGTAAAGAAGCAAGCAAGCAAGGGAATTTCTTATAGTGAATCTCCTTGTGTCCTGGTTTCTGAAAAATCACTGAAAAATCTTTGGAAATTGTCCTTTCCTCTTAGGCCAGGACATGGGCTAAAAATGGAATAACTACTTCAGGTTAGGCCAGATTCCCCGGCCTTTCATTTCCAAGAGGATAATTCACCCACACACAACCTGAAAAAGGTGAAATAATATTGAATACATTTCAGTGAAGTATATATGAATTTAGAAGGAAAAAAAAGGGTGGGGGCAGAAGTTGAGATGGACATTCTTTGTTATAGAAGAAACTTAAGATCCATTTGTTCCCTGCATTCAGTGGGAATGAATGGGAATAAAGGGAAGGAAGGGGGAACACATAATCATGAACTAATAGAGATATTTTCTTCATGATAGTAGTTACATCCAGTCAAATTATGGTAAGTCTCTCTCTGCTAAGAACAAAGCAGAATAATCAGTAGGGCTCTGGTGACTCATATCTTCCTCTGAAAAATTCTACCATATTTTGTACTTAGATAGACATTATTATGGTGAGATTGATTACATTGCTAATATAGAGTAAGAGGTTATTCTTGCTGATCCCTTGTGGATTTTAAAATCACTTCACTATCCCAGGGTGACCTACATCTAATGCTGCTGAGTTCAAAGTTATTCATAGTATTATACCCTTCTTCTTTGTGGAGCAGAGAGTTTGGAGAGATGCATCATACTATTGTCAGTCTTATAAAATGAGTTTAGCTAAAGAAGGGACTGTATTGGGTGTGATTTGAGAATAGTCCTGGTGACAATTTCTTCTGTTTAACTGCCTGGCAATCCTCCCATATCTGCAGCCACCATCCCAACCCAAAGACATCACATATCAAGTTCTGCTTGACACTTACTAGAACATTTAAAGGAATCCTTGAAGAAGTCACAACAACAAAGAATAATCAAGGATGGAGAAGAAATTCTAGAACAACTTGCCTTCTGATTCCCAGGTAGTATGTATGCCAGTAGTAGTAGTAGTAGTAGTAGTAGTAGTAGTAGTAGTATTCAAAACACAATTGTCAACTTTTGCACTGCTTTCTAGCTGTAGGAGATGGACTTTTTCAAAGGATTGTCCAGAAATTAAAGATAATTCTCAGCCAGGATTATGTTATTTCATTTCCCTATCAGATTAGTTTTGTTTCTAAGTATTTACAAGATAAATGTATTAAAATATAAAACCTAAAGTAATCTCCTTTGAAGGATCTTGATTTAAAATATTTATAATTTTTTTTTTTTGAAAAGTAAAACCCATATCTGCAGTTACTCATGACTGCTTATGACTAGAGCCTTTTCAAAGTGAAATTAGTTACCTGTAGCTAACTGGTTAATTGCTTTCAAAGGCATTTATCTGTTATCAAAAATGTTTACTCAGATATGTTAACTCTACTGGATACAGTAGGATTTACTTTTATATGAGTGTAAATACAATTAATTATAGCTGGATTTTGGGATCTCTGTTGAGAAAAAAAATATCTCTAAATAACAAATCTCTTTCCAGGCAGATTATGTTAATAAGATAATTATTTTGTACTAAACCTTTCAACAGTTTTATTACACAAATACAATGCATTTCTATAGTTCAGATTGTGTTTCATTTCATTTATGGCCAGATGGATTGAGAAATTTATGTCTTCGCCATTCATGAGATCTCAACCTTCAATTATTTTCTTTTTGATATTCTGTTTTATCTCCTCAACCAACCGTGCAGTTCATGATTTATGCCCAGTGTAGGGATAAGTTGTTTAGAAAAAAGTGTCACAGTTTATGAAGGTGGAAAAAGAAGGAAATGTTCTCCACGGTAAGTATACAATGGAAGTGATTGTTATGGACGCTATGAAAATTGATTTATGTCTATTTAGAAGCATTAGAATATTAAACAATGAAGTCAGCTACTTCCTTTCTGTTTCACTGTTGGAGTAAAAAAAAAGTACTATACAGAAAAGGCTTAATTATTTATATATTTATTCATTTTGTAAGGCTGCCCATCTCAAATTCAGACTTTTAAAAAAATAATACTTAAAAACAAGGAAAAAAAACACAGAGCAAAATTATAAATAACACATATAGAAGCTGAGAAAAACACCAATAACAATTAGCAAAACCAGAATATTGGCTCAGCCACACATCTAATGTAAATATATAATAGTATAGGTCGTGAGGTCAGCCCCAACCTTTCTGACCTTCCATAAGAGCCTAAAGATCTGGCATTTCCAGTTAGCTTAGGGCTCCAATGATGGAGCATCAGAATAGAGGCAGTTGATCAATTAACAATAGATCCCACCTCCCCCCCCCAAACCTGCTCCCATCATTCCCATCTTTTAATTGGGTTATAGCGTTTGGTTTTTGTATTAACTTATTTATGTTTTTAGTTTATATACTGTAGTTTTTATCTTTTATGATTGTAAATTGTCCAGAGTTACCTTGAGGTAAGATGGGTGGCCTATAAATTTTATAAGATAGATTGATGATAGATAGATAGATAGATACATAGATAGATAGATAGATAGATAGATAGATAGATAGATAGATAGATAGATAGATAGATAGATAGATAGATAGATAGATAGATAGATAGATAGATAGATAGATATGGATAAATACATCTCCTAAGATTAATGGTAAAATATAGTTTATGATCATATCTGTACAACCTTAATCATACTGGAATAAGCCTAAACCACTGAACCCCAATCTCTCCCTCCCTCTCTCTCTCTCTCTCTCTCTCTCTCCTCTCTCTCTCTCTCTCTCTCTCTCTCTCTCTCTCACACACACACACACACACACACACACACACACTTGAATTCTCAATGATTCAGAAGTATCAAATTATTAATCTCAGAATTTGGACTGAGTATAATGACTAGTTGTTAGTTTTATTCTTCGTCTGATTCAAAGCTGAATTGAGTACGAAGAAGACAGTTTCATTCAATTTTGCTGGAGATCCCTCTAACCATGGTTGGTTAGGTGTGGACTGTATTCTTTTTAAAACTGACTTTACTTGATGACAAGATAAACGAGTTAGTGAGAGTGCAGTGACCCCCTTGGGTACCATTTCTCATACGCTAGAACTCCTGCTAACACATCTCCAAATTCTATTTACTGTACAATGGCTCACTGATAGGAAAATGGATGCTCAGCATGTGATTTGGTATTTTCTACAAAATGCAACGAAGATTTACTTCATTTGTGAGCTTACAGATCTCATGCCTCACGTTCACAATCATGGCGATGTTCTGAAAACACAACTGATAATTTTGATTTTGATATAATGGAAAGGTCAGCTTGCAAAACACCATTCAAAAAACCTTCTGCATTTAAACACATACAGACAATCAATCTCTTTAGTGCATTTCATTGAAACCAAGGGTTTCATAGCAGAAATTGAAGTAAAGTACTTTAGAAATTGCAGGATGCTTACCACTATCTCCGGCTATAACTGCCCAGTTTAAATAGCTGTTATGAAATCTCAAATTACAATAAATCTTGTTTCTTCTTATCTTCATGTACTGTGTATGCTAATTTCAAGTAAAAGCTGGGAATTTGCTGGGAAGAATGTCACTGTCATGAAATACACCAATCACTGTAATTTTGAGTTGAAAGGTGACTCTACTTTCAGAATACTGAATGTGGAAAGCTTGTTATAAGAGTCTCATCTAACATAATCCAAATACAGCAGACTTTACATTCCTTTCTGTCCTACTGCCTCAATTCCATATATGCTGAAGCCTGGTTAATAAAATAAGTTATTGTAAGAGTAAACAAAAGCCACACTCTTTTTTATAGGGCATGCCCAAAATGTTTTAATTGCCTTGCCATTTAATTGTATTCCCCTTTTATTAATCGGTACCACTGTTTGAAACAATGCCATACCTTCTTTCCACAGTCAAGACCACCGTATCCACTTCTACAAGCACAAACATTGGGTTGGATGCATCGGCCTCCAAACAGGCATTTTGGTTCACAAAGAGCTATGAGAAAAACAACACATTTGTATTATTTCTAAACTCACACAGATGTAAATTAAAATGTTAAACATGGTTTTCCTTTGAATCACTTATGGCCTCCATCTTCACCTTTCCAGAAGCAAGTGCAAATGTGGCTTTTCTGTAAGATCTTTGGGGTTAATTGTATTTAACAATATGACTTTTTATAATTCTATAATTTCTTAGCTTTGTATTCTCAGTTAATAATATCAATTGGATTTTGGACAATGCTTTAATGTGACAATCATTCAAGTTTATGCTTCAACCGCTGATGCAGAAGAAGACGAGGTTGATAAGTGTTATAATCAACTTCAATTTGAGATCAAAGAATCTGCAAGGAGGATGTACTGCTTGAGACTACAGACTGGAATGCCAAAGTTGGAAATATGCAGCGATTCACTTAATAATAGTGGCAAGAAAGGTTGTAAAATGGGGCAAAATTCACTTAACAGCTGTCTTGCTTAACAACAGAACTTTTGGGCTCAATTGTGGCCGTAAGGCAAGGACTATCCAGAGTTGGATTTTGCTTAGGAAACCAAACTGAAGCAAGTTATAATGACTTATTACCGTGTTTCCCCGAAAATAAGACCCTGTCTTATATTTTTTTGAACCCTGAAATAAGCGCTTGGCCTTATTGCCATGCACTCAAAAGCCCAATTGGGCTTATTATCAGGGGATGTCTTATTTTGGGGGAAACAGGGTATTTTCTGCCCCTCCAATAATTTCTTCATAGCTAACACTATCTTCAAATGACCGAAACACCTGCATATATGGACAACACCAGATGAAATACAAAGAAACCAAATTGACTAAATTATTGCTAAAAGGAAGTGGGAAGATCCCAATTAGAGCATCAAAGACTGTGAAACAAATCATGAATTGCTCATGTGCAATTCTAGGTTAAGCTAAGGAAGATGGAAAACCAGTCAATTTCTCTGATATGATCTTGAACATATACAATAGCTGTTATTTTCAAGGAGAATCTCAGGAATCATTCTGAAGTCCTGAACCTCACCGACAGAGAATCAAAAGAACTATGGAATGAACTTAGAGATGTCACTAGAGATGAATGAGAATTTTGTTTTGCTAAAAATGGGGGGGGGGGGGAAACCCAGAAGAAAGCAAACTGGACGTCAAAACAGAGCAGAACTTTCCAAGAGAAGAGAAGCCAAAGTCAAGAAAGACAATCATCTTAGGAAAGAATTTAACAACGAATCTGAGAGAGTTGTGGGTAGATACAATTGTTCTCTCCCAATGTGAATCTCTTCATATGAATACTTTACTTCCATTGACAGTTATCTGGAGTGTTAGTCAAGGGTCACTGTTATTCATGATATCTATACGAATAACAATGTGTGTGTGTGTGTGTGTGTGTGTGTGTGTGTGTGTGTGTGTGTGTAGAGAATAGCTTTTGTGGATAGAAATTTTTTATCTTGTTTTTTTTCATGTTTTATTCTCCTTGTCTTTATCCTACTATCTTGACACAATGGTTAGAGTCATAAAAGAATGCTACTTCTCTATAAGAAAGATACAAGTATTTGATATATGTTAGTTAATGGGCTCAGACTGACCTTTTCAGTTGCAGCAAATGCAGAGGTATATTTGAAATGGGATAAATACAATAACAACAATGGCAGCTATTTCTTTTTACAATAGTCAGATTTCTGTTCTTGCGAAAAATGGAAGTCAGCGAAGTAGACAAGGACTGTGAAATTGAGCTGAACCTTTCTAAATACAGTGGCAACAAATGAATGTGAACCACAGTAAAACTAGCTGCACTGAAACTCTATTGACACTGATGGAAACATAATACTTCTCAAAGCTTTTTTTCTATTGTGAATCCTATCGGTTCGGGCCGGTTCTATAGAACCGTTAGTAACTTGACATCCTGGGTTGCTAGAACCGGCAGTGACCCAGGCCTGCCACGCCCCCGAGCCAGTTCTCTTGGCGGCACCATTTTGTTTTTTATAGTACTGTGCATGCGCGCACATGAAGCGCGCACAACCATGCGCAACCCACCTGTGCGGCGCGTCCCTGAGCGAACCGGCAGTAGGAAAATCCAGAACCCACCCCTGAATCCAACTATACTTTTCTCCTTGATATTTCTAATTTTGGCATTCCAATCTCAACAAACAGCAAATCTTGCTTGCATGTTCTATTGATTCACAATGAACTTGATCAAAAATCCATCAACGTTGTGTTCTTCTGTATCAATGTTTGGAGCATAAACCTGGATGACTGATGCATTAAAGGGGCATCCATGAAGTTTAATTAATATTATTCCATTATGATTGCACTGTTGTCAAATACTGTTCTTGTTATAACGTTGTTATGAAAGCAGTGCCATTCCATTTTTTATTTCTTTGGTTCTGAGTAGTAAACAGTATGATCTTCTGACCAAGAGTTTCCAATTCCTGTCTATCTCAATTTGCTGATATGTAGGATTGTAATGTGTGCAGATTTATGTACAGATAGTCCTCAACTTACAACAATACATTTAGTGATGTTCAAAGTTACAACAGCACTGAAAAAAGTGACTTATGACCGTTTTTCACACTTACAACCATTGCAGCATTCCCATGGTCATGTGATCAAAATTCAGACGCTTGGCAACTGGCTCATATTTATGACGGTTACATGTCCTGGGGTCATATGATCATCTTTTGTGACCTTCTGACAAGCTAAGTCAATGGGGAAGCCAGATTCACTTAACAACGATGTTACTAATTTAACAATTGCAGTGATTCACTTAACAACTGTGACAAAGAAGGTTGAAAATGGGCCAAAATCCACTTAACAACTGTCTTGCTTAACAACAGAAATTTTGGGCTCAATTGTGGCCATACGTCGAGGACTACTTGTAATCTTTTACTGTGTTGAGCTTTCCCATGTTCATGCTTTCCATGTTCATACTCTTAATTCTGTTGTTGCAGCCTCAGATTTTTCTGCATGGCGACATCGTCAGCAACTAAACTTTAATCCAGCCACATCATAAACCCCATTATCACTCTGAAAAATCCTCAGGATATCCTCAGTAGTATCTTGGGTGTCACCTGACCTGAGCAGCCCATCATCCAGCATTATATTGCCAATAATTTTGCATTTTCTATCCATAAAGGTTTTTTTTTAAAAAAAGTAAATTACAGGAGTGGTTCACTATTGCCATCTCCCACACAGTATGAAGTGATGCCTTTGCCATTGTCATTAAAACGATGTGCCTGCAGCATTGTCCTATATCACTGCTGTGCAGTAGAGGTGCCTGTTTGCATTAGCAGAACAGCTGGGATGACCTTCACACCTCGGATCATCCTGCTGGGGTTATATACTCCAGGGGTTCTTCACTTATCTCTCCCAATAGTGTCCGCCTCCTTGCAACAATGAGTTAGCACACCGGGTTTTTTTGAGGGAAGGGGGACCTGAAATTGGGCAAGCATACAAAATGATTTCATTTCGGCTTGATAGGGTTGAAGGTGACATGGAGTTTGCTTGGATTTCATTAGAGTGTCTACAAGCAAACTCTTGCACCGTCTACCTCATAGTTGGAAGGAACCTGTACCAACTTGCTCTGCTTCTGCACTAATAGATGTTTTGATCGTAAAGCATCTATTTGGCTTCTCTGCATCTGAACTGAAAAGGGAAAGCAGATAATCATTTCTTTAAAAAAAATATTATTCTTTACATCAACATTTCTCAGAGTGACACACAATAACATGATCACAAAATAAAAGCATTCAAAACTTAAGAAGTGCTGTTGCAAAGCAAACCATCTATTCCATTTCATTCTCTATGCTTGGAGGTGAGAGAGAGAGAGAGAGAGAGAGAGAGAGAGAGAGAGAGAGAGAGAGAGAGAGAGAGAGATATGAAGGTTCATCAGTTTTGTTTCTCTGATTCGAAGGCCTTGTAGCACACCCATTGCATCTGCATAGGAGCCAGGGAGGCCAAAGACAAATAAAGGAATATACGCTCTGTATTCTGCTCTAGCGCTGCTTCTGATTGGCTGCAGCAAATCTCACAAGATCTGAACAAATATGTAGGGAACCTCCAGCCCGATTTGTAATTTATTTCTTTTTTCCTCGCTTCAATGAATCTGCAGCAAAGCCAGATTCCAGACTTTTCTGGTAAGCAATAAATTGCCCTCTTTTCTCTCATGGTTGAGGCCCGTTAATGTATCTGGCCTAAAATAATGTAATGTGATGTAATAAATAATCCTTTGAAAAGCCTATACTATTATCAGTCCATTAAAATAAACAAACAGGATGATGACATTTTCTTTGCTAATTCAGTTTGCCTTTCCAAGCTCATTTGGATATATAGTTTATTTACTAATGAAAGCAATGTTGGCAAGCTGTTTTCGGCATCTAAAAATGTATTGCTATATTAAGGTTGTAAATATGATTTATGGGATTGACCCTTATTTCAATTTCAGCAGTATTCTGCTAGAACCTAGCTATTTCCTGCCTTCATAAAAGTTAAGGCAATGGGACTGCTGATTACAAGCCAGCTCCCCCTTCTCCCTAATTAGCAGTGTATGCTCTTTTGACATTGTTTTGGCACAAAAAAAGGAGAGCAGCCAATTTATAAGGCACTACTCCAAGAAGAATCCGCATGTCCTATTACTATTTTAATTGGATCTCAGGAGCTGACGTTTCGGTGATATATACGTCCACAAAATCTTCATGGAATCCCACCTTATCTTCAGACAATGGTGTTTAAATATATTGCTTAAGTTGGCTGGTGATAATTTCTGGAACAGAGATATGATGGGTCACTATTAAATTATAGTGTACAAAAACTGTAAGCATGATGTTGAAATGCAATTACTATCAGTTGTTAAGGCTGATTGCTTTTACACACAGAGAAGCGAAAAGACTGAGTAGAATATGCTGTGTTATGCATGAGTAAGTGGAGGAGTGGCGAAGAAGAGAATCAGGTGAACTAAGTTTTTTCTTTGCTCATTCTCTCTTTTTGTACTTGGGAATAACTGACTCAGAGAGATATTTTTTCCACTGGACGTGTTGGTGGATTAGGACAGCAATAGGTGTGAGTTTGGCTCAATTTGCTGCTTCAAATAGGGTCACATTACATTTTGAAATGGAAAGCACAGACTACAGAAGAGTGGGCTAAAAGAAACTTTATTTATATGTCAATAAAACATGATAAGGTGTGCTTTAAAATTCATATTGGGGGATTATTCGACATTGGATTAGCGTTATGCTAAAAGAGGGAAATGCAATAAAATTGAATGCACTTCTATCTATATTATTGGGAGGACAATTTAAAATTTTCCAAAGAAAATTAAAATTAAACACATAATATAGTCAAGGGGAAATCTCGATGAATTCTTCAGAAATGTATTTACAAGTAACCTTAAACCCTGGAGTAAAGCAGACATTTTGCTATGTAGACTTTGCAAAGACTATATTATTAAGCCAAGCTTCTTGTGCTGAAATTAGAATCAATAAAAAGACTTCCCCTTGTGCTGGCAAGAACATTAATGTAAATGACTATCATCGTTGAACACTTTACTTCAAAGAAATGAAGAGAAAATCTAGAATGAGGTGTACCAAAGGGGGCAGAACAGGGGAAGGAGATTTAGAAAATTATAAGCCTACTAGTTTGACATGTGAATGAAACTAAGATGTTCCTAAGGGGCAAATGAAAGAGTTAGCATATATAACATTATGTTGCAGTAGATATTAATCAGTGTGAGGGCACTGAGATTAATGAACAGAATGTCTGATTATTCATTATTTTAATAACTTTATAAGATGTTTCAAATAGAAGAGTGGATTCAATGTTGTCTACAGCTGCATACCATACAGTGATTCCTAGATTAAGAATGCCTAGTTGAAATGAATAAGAGATCAGTATAAATGGCATAACAAAAATATCTTCTTGTGGACCACAAAATCTTTCTTTGACAAATATCTTTTTAGATATTTGATGGCTCCTGAAGTGAAACAAACATAAGATATTTCTCTGTAGGCCATCAAAATATATATGTGGTGAACCATTAAACTACTGCGGTAGGCCATAAAAAATGACTTAGAGGTCCATAAGCTTGACACTCCTATGTACAAGTGTTCCTAAGACTGGGTAGACCAATTTTATGCCTTTCTTGGGCCAACACACTGAAAGATTTTAGACCATTTCATTCTGTCAGTTCAAGCCACCTTATAGTTAGGATTTTTCTTGTAAGGAGAAGATGAAGCTGTCTTAAGCTTCTGGAGAAATCATACTGTATCAAACTAACGAAACAGTGAAATGAAGATTTTGGTCATTTAATTTTTAAAAATTTTAAAAGAGCTAGCCTCTTTTTTATTTTTCATGGTCTTTGGACACAGTTGTCTCTTTTAGCCAATATTTGGATGATTCACCTTAGATTAGTTATTCCTCTCTTTTCTACCCTTGTTATTTTTATTGTTGTGATTTTGCTATTTTGTATAGCGACTATTCTGATTGTTCAAGATAGAGCGATAATGATCATGCTCAACTTAAAACACTTAATCTTCCTGAAAATGTGTTCTGTGTTCTGTGACAGAGAAGGTGAAAACTGGAGCACATACTGTTAGTAAGGATGACTTTTCTTTTGCTTTCTCCTGATTGCATCGCAAGCTTTTTAACAAACTCATTCCAATCAAAGCGATTTTCAGAAGGTGAACTTTCATAAGCAAATTTGGGAGCTAATTATTGGAGCCATGAAAGTATTTAATTTAGTGAGCATAAGAGAGATGATGTGGACCGTACTGTATATTTCAGGACTATGAAAATCCTTTTGAAAAAGGTGCTTCAGGACACATGGGAGGATATGCAAAGCCTATCTCTTTGATATGTTAAATTAATGGCATCTTTCTTCAGGTTCATGCAGCTTCTTTGGAAGTTACCTCTGGCTATCTCTGTGGGTGCATGCACAACCATTTTGCCTAGCACAAGTGGAATCAGCCAGAAGCAGCCATGCAAGAATGGAAAAAAAGATATTCCTGCTTTAACAATTTCAAATTAAACTTTTTGTATGCACTGCCATACACTGCTTTCACAGGATTTCTCAGCAGTAATATGCATCGTATCAAACAATAAGAGGAATTATTAAGAGAATTCAGTCCTAGATAAGGTGGCAGCAGAAAGTAAAAAAAAAAAATGTTGGGATCCCTATTAGCATTCTGTCATTTATTTTCAACAGAAGAATTATCTTGGTCAGCAATACAGATGCTCATGACTTCTCTATGTCTTTTCTGCATAATGTGATAATGAAATTACATTTTACCCATCCAACATAACAAATTGTAAGCATATTTTACTTGATTTGACTTATGTGGGTACAATGGAAGAAAGAAATGTCCTTTCCCTGCTTATGCTTAAAATTCCTATCATGCCATTAAAGCTATGAAAACTGACTTCGGAGAAAGACTGGTTGAATTTAATAGGACTTATTTCTGAGTACCCATAAGTAAGACTGTTTACCCAGGGCACATTGAAGAAAGTTCTTCAAATTAAAATTGGAGCTAGTGGTAAGTCTTGCTGTACTTAATAGGGCTTACTTCCGAATAGACAAGCATAACATTAAACTATAAAATTACACTTAAAATTGTGTCTATACAAGAAAAGAAAGAAAGAACCATATACTTTTGGTTGAGAAAAGGAAAAGGAAAAACTGGAGTAAAGATTTTAGCTACATCCTTTGGGAAATTGGTTTTGAGAAATGGTACACAATTTGAGGTATGTATATTGAAATTAGTGGAACTTTTTGAAAAAAAACTTTGCTGAGGATGTGCAACTTAAGTTGATTGTTAGAATGGCAGGGTTTATAAAAAAGACATCAGTTAATCTACAGTTACTACTAGATATAGTGCAGAGGTGCAGGGGTGAAATGCTCCCGGTTCGCTTGTACCTGTCGGTCGCTGTAGAGCCGGTCGCCAAGGTAGCATGAGGCGCCGCCCACCCGCCCAGACGCCGCCCGGATGCCGCCATTTGGGTTCTTTTACCCTCTGCGCATGCGCAAAGCATTCTGTGCATTCGCAGAGGGTAAAAGAACTCAAATGGCGGCGTCCGGGTGGGTGGGCGGTTCCTCACGCTACCTTGGCGACCGGCTCTATGGCGACCGACAGGTACGAGCGAACCGGGAGCATTTCACCCCTGCAGGGGTGGGTTCCACTTACCTTCCCTACCGGTTTGCATCGTGATGGAAGTGCGCGTTTTGCACGCGCTCGCTTTGCTCACGTGCGCGCCCCATCACATTGCGCAAAAAACCTGGAAATTACCCTCTGCACATGCGCAGAAGCCTGTGTGCATGCGCAGATGGTTTTTTTTGCAAACCGCGGCAACTGGAGGACCAGTTCGGGGGTGTGGACCGCCAGTCATCGCTGCCGGTTTTGCAAGCGGTGGTAAATTTCAGCTAACGGAAGAACCGGTCCGAACCGGCAGCAACCCACCACTGATATAGTGGATAGAAACTGTAAATTAACTGATGCCTTTTTGATAAACCCTGCCATTCTAACACTCTACTTAAGTTATAAAAAGTTCCACTGATTTCATTCATTCCAGAGATAGAATGGACTCTGCAGTATTAGTATCTTTAGATGCAGGAAAAAAACCCTTTTGATTTGGTTTGGATTACATTTTTTAAAAGAAGTTATGATTAAATAAGGTTTTCCACAGGATGCGAGTTTAACACCCCTGTTCTTCTGAATCCTCATCTTTAACAGCTGCAATGTAAAATGGCGTAATCTTCTCCATTCTGGAAGCAGTAGTACCTATGAAATCTGGCTTATTCTATATCAAAATGTGTTTTTTTTTAAAACTTAGCCATACTTCTATTTTTTCATAAACAATATGAACATAACTTTATCTTCTTTTTTAAATAATATGGAAGAAAGCAAAACTGCATCCATTCATAGAGCCGAGGTGGTGCAGTGGTTAGAGTGCAGTACTGCAGGCTACTTCAGCTGACTGCTAGCTGCAGTTCGGCGGTTCAAATCTCACCGGCTCAAGGTTGACTCAGCCTTCCATCCTTCCGAGGTGGGTAAAATGAGGACCCAGATTGTTGGGGGCAATATGCTGACTCTGTGAACCGCTTAGAGAGGGCTGTAAAGCACTGTAAAGCGGTATATAAGTCTAAGTGCTATTGCTATTCATAGTTTAAACAGAGACAAAAGGCAAAGAGAAAAGACAATCATATTCCAAAACTACTTACGAATTTGGCATAGGAGACCTGCCCATCCTTCTGAGCACTGGCAAACATTAGACCCTATGCATTCACCTCCATTTGTGCAGCTGGGTAGACACACAGCTGGGAAAAAAAAGGTGAAGAGAGGAAATAAGAAGATCTTTATGATGGCCCATGAGTTTTAAGTCGCTTTACTGAGTGACATGTCGTCTTAGCTTCCTACAATTATTTTCAAAATAGCTTGATCTCAAAAGAGCTTAATGAGCATTCTTCATGAGGCAATTAGCATTCTGAAATGTCCATGATTAGCAAGTTCCCCCTTAATCTCTGCTACTCTGACTTCTAGTTTCATCATGGATTTGCTCCAAAGGCAGATTCCCTAGTCATTAAATTTTCATTTTCTATTAAGTCTGAAATCCTTAATTGATTGAGTGATTAACAGAGTAACCCATTAATTTCAGACTGAACATGAGGATATTAAATGGTGCTTTAATCAGATCAGTGCCCTTTGTAGGACGCTGAGTGGCAGAGTTGTTGCAAAGTAGCCTTGTTTACCATGTAAATAATCTTTTAGGCAAGGACAGTTGCTTAAGTTTTTTTTTTAAAAAAAACATCATTTGCATATGATGTCCTCCTTCCCTGGCTGAGAGATCATCAAAAATTCATTACAAAACCAGCTGCCCGAAGCTTAAAGGTCTGAGGTGAAGACAAAAACAAACAAACAAACAAACAGACAAACAAAAACAGCCCTCAAAACTTAGAAATGTTCATATTCAGACAAGTGGGTGTCTTTATTTGTTTATTTATTATTTAATAAACCAATTTATAAACTGACCATCACAAAATAAGCAATCTGGCTGGCATACAACAGAACTAAGCACAGTTAATAAATCAAAAACTGTAAAAACCAAGCTAAAACAAAGAATAATAGACAAAGGGAAGTTAAAAATAGCAGAGTTACCTCACCAGTTCACTCATCTCCTGAAGTCCCCAGGCCTACAGGAATAACCAAGTCTAAAAGTTGCCTAACAGACTGACAGTTTTTGCCAGACAGAAATGAAGGACATTTATGGTTACACTGGGAAGCCTAAAATGTTGTATTAATTTGAACGACCAAAATATAACCCTGTTCAAAGTCCCCAAACATCCAAACTAAATAATTAGCTTTAAAACAGATTACCATTCATGCTGGTGCACTTGAAGGATCAACAAATAGCATATTTGAATCAGAAGGGATTCAGACTCACGTATACTACAATGCTTTCCTTTCCAGCCAAATGGGCAGTCACAAACATTGGGTCTGCTGCATCTCCCACCATGCATACACATCGGATTGCAGATACCTGCAGTGTCACAGAATTAAAGACAGGTGTCAGGTGAAGAATAGTCCAAACTTTTTTCTTTCTTTCTTTTTTTCTAAAGTAGTGTGTGTGTGTGTGTGTGTGTGTGTTTGTGTGTGGGTGTTTGTGTTTGGTT
>QLTV01004146.1:4550994-4564628 GCA_003457575.1 Thermophis baileyi
GGGGATTTTGCAGTATCCTTCCCCTGGAGTGGGGTGGGAATGGAGATTTTGCAGTATCCTTCCCCTGGAGTGGGGTGGGAATGGAGATTTTGCAGTATCCTTCCCCTGCCACACCCACCAAGCCACGCCCACCAAGCCACACCATGCCCACCAAGCCACGTCCACAGAACCGGTAGTAAAAAAAAAATGGATTTCACCACTGTTGCAGATGTTTCATTACCCAAACTACAGCACATCATCAGTGAGCACTGTTACCTACCTAATATCAGTGCTCACTGATGATGAACTGTAGTTTGCGTAATGAAACGTCAGCAAGAAAACAAGCAAGCTCAAAGAGCACCAAGGACCCTTTATTTCAACCCTGAGCTACATAAATTATTCTTTTTTGGTACCAATGTGAATTGATAGACAGATGTTTTCTGACTTCTCGGTTTTGCCTGGGAGAAACTGACCCAAAGTGATGTAGCTGATTTGTGTACTTAAGAGAACATAGAATCTGGATCTCCCTGCCCCCAATGTAACACATTGGCTGGTGTTGTGGGTTTGCAGATTAAAAAGAAGTATTAATTATGATTAGTTAGCTATTGTCCTCCAAACCTAATCAAACAATAAACCTAGGTTTTTGTTTGAATCTTCAGAATTCATAGTTCTACTGCCTATTTGCATACAATTTACGGTATATCAATAAGGTGTATTACACTATAGGAGATAGAGATGAGAGCATTAAAACATCTAACAGTAGGAATATCTATTGGAATATGCATTGGTGGTCCCATATTTCTCATTGGCAGTGTGTTTCTTCTTGTGCAAGATGGATGGGAAGACACTTTGCATCTACACTCTACAATTAAATGTCTTCTATCTGGACATTTACATCAATTTTTAAATTTTGATTTTACAATCCTGTGAAACTGTGGAGCCCACAGTTAGCATACAGTGGACTGGCAGATCTCTTTCTACATCTAAATAAGGAAGTTATAAGTTGTCTCAATGATTCTGTACTGATCACAATTTTTAAAACTTATTTTCCTGAAAATGACAGGTGTCTGGTTTAGAAGCAGGCTTCATTATTGCAATATATTCTAATTAGGACAGCATTGGAAAAAGGCTCAGGAACTTCAATTGCCCAAAAATGTAACAGTCAGTTTTTATTTGGAATATATTGGTTGGAATAGTTCATTTCTATTCCATTAACTTCATTATTCCTAGGCTAAATTTACTGTTCCAATCCTGAAAGAAGCATACTGTAAAGAATTAGCTATTTCTTTTTCCATTTAGTTTATAATTGAATCAAACATTACCTTTAGTATCAGGGAAATTTCTTTGATGTTTAACCGAAAGCACTGACATTGAAAAGGAGAATTTTTGGTTGTTTAGGATATTCTGAATTGTCATTTCAAAAACTAATATGGCTATTAAGCTGGATTTTCTATAGATATGTATGCTGTGTTGACCTACTGTAATTATTCAATATTCTAAAGTCAGAAATTAGATCATTTTACTAATTTTTTTAGTGCACAATATAATAAACACAATGTAAGTGGTGTGCGTTTTTTTTTTAAACCAATCTAAGCAGAAAACATTGCCAGTCCTTTCCTCTATAAAACTGGGGATGACATAAAGGCACGTAGCCAAATGGGAGATGCTTATCCCGCCTTTAGCTTTTTAAGAGGGCAATAAATTCAAGGAGTTATTTCTGCTGTGTGGATGCTAAATAATGAAATTTTCAGTAAAATAGATTATCTAGGGAGGCTGCATTTTACTTCATGCATTACCATGCATTTTATTGCTAATCCTGGCATCCACTTCAGTTTGCTTCCAAATGTACGATAGCATAGTCATAGCGTGGTTATTTCTCAGTAAGCACCCAAGGGTCAAAACTCTGCATTTCAGGTGCCAGTCAATCTGAGAAAGTGGAATTTACATAACGTATTATATTTGTCTACATCTACATTAAACATACCCTTTTACTCTCGATGCTATTTTTGCCCCCCCCAAAAATTATACATGATAAGAGGCAAGAGGAAAGATATGGCTGCCTCAAGCAGTAGCTGCTGTTGTGGCTTGCCCGAGTCCCGCGCAGCTGCTCATGGATCCGGAAGACCAAGAACCGACCATGGGGTGGCAATATCATTCTGTATCTCTGGCACCTGAGTCCGAGACCGAGGAGGACGCAGTGCCAGAGGACGATAACCAACCAGGGCCTTCTGCACCTCCCCAGAAGGAGATGAGTGACTCCAGTGGAGAGGACGAGCCTCTGATTGATGCTAGGGCACGCAGGGCAGCTAGCAGGCAAGAGTGGCTCTGAAGGAGGAGGGGCCTGTTTGCATTTTTGTATTTTGACTCCTGGCCAAAGTGTTCTTTGATTCTCAACAAGAACTGTGTTGGAAAAACTTTAGCAAACTTACTAATAAGCTGCATTATTATTAGTAAAGTCTTATTTGTTTTGCAAACAGTGTGTGTGTGTTGTTTTCCTGGGGGCTTGCCGTGCTGGGTCACAACAGCTGCCTGAAAAGCCTAAATAAAGAAATAATGCATCATGAAGCAAAATGATTTATTTCTAAACAAATTTATAGTACAGGTTGTACTCGACTTACAACCGTTCATTTAGTGACTGTTCGAAGTTACAACTTCACTGAAAAAAATGACATATGAACATTTTTCAACCATTCAACTTGCAACCATTGCAGCATCCCCATGGTCACGTGATCAAAATTCAGACGCTTTGCAACTGATTCATATTTATGGTGGATATTGTTTCCCGAGGTCATGTGATGACCTTTTGTGACCTTCTGACAAGCAAAGTCAATGGGGAAGCCAGATTCACTTAACAACCATGCTACTACCTTAACAGCTGCGGTGATTCACTTAACTGTGGCAAGAATGGTCGTAAAATGGGGAAAAATTCACTTTAAAAAATGTCTCGCTTAGCAACATAAATTTTGGGCTCAATTGTGGTCTTAAGTCAATGACCACCTGTATATAGCCACCCTACTTACACATACCGCAGGTGACACCTGGTGGCTTAAAAAATTAAACCAGAAATAAACCACAATAGCAATAGCATTAGCCCTTAGACTTATATACCACTTTACAGTGCTTTACAGCCCTCTCTAAGTGGTTTACAGAGTCAGCATATTGACCCCCAACAATCTGGGTCCTCATTTTACCCACCTCAGAAGGATGGAAGGCTGAGTCAACCTTGAGCCTGGTGAGATTCAAACTGCCAAATTGCAGTCAGCTGGCAGTCAGCAGAAGTAGCCTGCAGTACTACACTCTAACCACTGCGCCACCGTAATAACATAATCTATATGTTTGAACAAAACAACAAGTAAACACAAGATTAATTGTAATGATTGTCATCAGTCACTCTTGGGCTTCCAGTAAATGAGTTCTTTCAACCTAATCTGATCATAAGAACTGTACTGACAATTACTTCCTGCTCACTTTAGAAAGATGAATCCGATAAATATCAAAACTCAAAACTTAGGAGAACTCTTACAAGATAATATGGTCTATTTACCACAAGGAAATTCCAATGCAAATGGGAAATTTTCCAAGATTATGACTTTGTAGACACCATTTTGCACACAAAAAAGTAATCCCATTTTAGGGAAGAAAAATAAATTGGCTTTGAATTTATAGCAAACTTTTTTTTAAAAAAAATTCAATACACTCAGAAAACAAAACCCCAAACACTTGAGCATAAGAAAGCAAGAAAATCAGTAACAAGATAAAAACGTTATAAGAGAGTAACATACATAATGATACCTAACTAAAAACCAAACGTATCCACCAAGTAGACAGTTCCAAAATGAGATCCAAATCCTCCTTCCTGTAATCACTTTTGGACAAAAATTGACAATCCAATTGATATTTCTGTAGGCAAATGCACTAGGGGGAAAAAAAACATTTCCTCAGGGGCACTAATAGAGCAAACCACTTGCTTTGGTCCAGTGGGACAAAACATGAGTCTAACTCAGTCAACCTTTACAAATAAAGATAGAAGTGATCTTCTAATGAGATAGTATTATACTTGATCTCAGTATCATAGATTGCAAAATGCTAAAATGCTAGCAAATGAGAATCTTCCCCTATGCAAGACAGCTATGATAGTAACAAAACAGTTGACTAAAGTAAAAGACCTTTTGCTTTGAAACACTTTTACAGAATACTTCAAAGAACATCCATTTTTCTCTCTGACATGCTTTCTTATAATATTGTTAGATTAAGAATTGGGCTGAAAGGCCACACCTATTCCTTTCTTCCAGGTAAACACAGACTTTTAAGGAAGAAGAGGGATCAGAGATTCCTTTGTGAAGATTAGTTTGAGCTGCTGTTTTAATAGCAGATTCTCGTGCAAGCCTCTGCAGAAGAGAAAGACCACATTCCAGATGAAAGGGAGCATTTATCACATCTGGCATGTGAAGCATAGCTCTTTACAATTTATTTATTTTATTTTTTATTTATTTATTTTGTCAAGCATATAGAAGATTACAGTAAAAGTATAAACATGTATACATGAGATGGTTATGAGTACATGGGAACATTAGGATAGGGACGGTAGACACATTCGTGCGCTTATGCACGCCCCTTACAGACCTCTTAGGAATGTGGTGAGGTCAACAGTAGACAGTCTAAGGTTAAAGAGCCGAGGTGGCGCAGTGGTTAGAGTGCAGCACTGCAGGCTACTGCAGCTGACTGCTAGCTGCAGTTCGGCGGTTCAAATCTCACCGGCTCAAGGTTGACTCAGCCTTCCATCCTTCTGAGGTGGGTAAAATGAGGACCCAGATTGTTGGGGGCAATATGCTAACTCTGTAAACCGCTTAGAGAGGGCTGTAAAAGCACTATGAAGCGGTATATAAGTCTAACTGCTATTGCTATTGCTATTAAAGTTTTGGGGATTTGGGTATTGAAAAATGCAACTGGCTAGAGCTGTAAGCATATGCACCACATGTCTTGAAAGCATACACATTTTATCCAAGTCTAGTGGTATAAGGTATTTTATTGCGGGTAGAGGAATGGAGGACTCTTCTCATGAAATATCTCTGTACTCTCTCAGTTGTATTAATGTCCGATATGTAGTGCAGGTTCCAGACAGATGAGCTGTATTCGAGAATTGGTCTAGCAAATGTTTTGTATGCTCTAGTTAAAAGTACAATATTACCAGAGAAGAAGCTACACAAGATTAGGTTAACAACTCTTAATGCTTTTTTGGCAATGTTGTTACAGTGGGCTCTGGCACTTAAATCATTAGAGATGAGTATTCCAAGGTCCTTAACAGAGTGAGGGTCATCTACAAGGCCGTGTCCATTTAGTTTGGATTCCTTCTAAAGCTCTTAAACCTTTATACTAACAGAGGTACATGTCACAGGGCAAAAGGCTGAGCACGGAGACTTTGAATAATTTCACTGTATCGAGTATAAAAGTTTGGCCTCTGCAGCAAGCAGAACAGCTTTAGGCCTGATGATGTTCCTTCCATGCTGAAGATGGCTGGAAAAGGGACCCTGAAGTACTTGGTGCCTAACTTGTTCAATGATGGTATAATTAATCTTCCTATTAGGTTTGCAATTAATATACCTCTTAGTAAACACAAGCACTTTAGTTTTGTTTTAATTAACAGCCATTTCTTTTCTTTGCTGCAAAATGCAGTTGGTATTTGAAGACTCTGCCTCAGGCCAGCCTGTGACAAAACTAACTGAATTATCAGCATGCAAAAGGAGAAATACAGGTTTGTTTGCCAACCATGAAGGATAAAATGAATAAAATCAATTAAAGAGGAGGGGACTGATATTTCGTCTTTTTATTTTGAGCAGCATGGTGCACCTTTCATGAATAAATAATGATCAATCAAAGTACTGGGTGATCAGTAGGGACTTCTTGTTATTACTTTTCCCCATAATGTCTCCTCTCTGTCTGCCACCTTCAGATAAATAAAGACAGCAGAGAGACAGCTTTGAAGGTAATCTAAGTACTTCTTCACCAAATGATGCATTGATTGAGCTCCTGTCCAGGCCTAAAGTTGGTAACATATTATATTGAGTCAGCCAGTCAACAACTTTCTTATATAGATGCCTGGATTTTAATTTTCTAATAATGCTCAGGAGGCTGTTTGGACATAAATTGGTCAGGCCAATTTACTACCTTTTTAAAGTTTGAGATTGATACTAGCCATGAATCTGAAAGGAAAGGTCAGTGTGGTAATACAGGGTAGCTACTATGACAGCCCACCAGTCAAAATTTGCTTTTTAATAGTTCTGTCAAGGTCAAATTCCCTCCCCCTCCCCCTTGCCTCACACACAACTTTATTATTCTTTAGTTCTGCTATGCGGGCAGATAACTCACAAACAAATAGGGGAGACCAACCAAATAAATATTTTATAGTCATCACCCAAAAATGTTAGTTCTGAATAGGCTCTATCCATGTCTCAGTTGAAATCAGCACACTACCCTAGAGGCATTTTTGGCTGAATAGTAGTTCAAAAATTGCAAAAAAATAAAAAAAAAACAACAACAAAAAAACCCCAACACCACCCAAAGAAAATATGTGGACTACTGATCGTTTGTTGCTTCAGCTACCTTCTTCTAATTAACCATTTCTTCTTTTTTTTAGTCTTCCTTTTTTCAGCAGTGTCTTTCAATGTTTTTTTAGATTCAATCCAATAATCCAATTATTTTTTTCTAATAACTTTAGCTTCAGGGCATTGAGAGACTGCAAGGAAGCTAAAAAAATGGAAAGTGGCTATTGAGTATTCCTGTCCGAGATAGTTTCATATGCACAACTATGCTCTGGCTTGAAACCTGAAGCCTTATAATGTAATTTCAGGTTAAGAGAGAAATGATCCCTATCATAATAAAATCAATCTTAAAACCAACTATTCTGTTGGATACATTTTGAGATTTACATATAATGAATAGCACTTCCACCCATTTCCACTCTAGAGGATTTTGTCTTAGGAGTCGCCTTTAACTGATCCAATTAGAATTTAAAAACAAACAAACCCAATTCTAATTAGCTAATCTCTACCCTCTGTAATTATTTTCCTTATCTTTCAAGAAAGCAGGTTGGAAATAAAAGTGACCAATAGATAATTAAAATAAAACAGAGGAAGTAAAGGGTTCTTCATTGGATTCAATGTCCTGTTAAAGTCACTAGCAAGAATTAGTTCAAAGTTGGTATATTTTATTAACAAACCCAGGAGATAATCATCAAACACACTCCCAATGTCATTAAAATGATTTAAATAGACATTGATTAAGAGCAACAGTGTTTGTTATCTGGTTTCAGTTCAATAATTATAGGCAAGAAATGAGAAGTGACATGCTTGGATATAGTTTGGCTAAAATGAAGATGCTGAGAGCTCCTTGGCTGCATCCTCTTTCAAGCATAGCCTGTAGTGAAAAAGAGATATAGTCATTGAGCACTAAGATTCACTGATGTGAGTCTCTTGTAAGACAATTATGTAAATTGCATTTAATAGACTGGTGAAGGTCATTCCTTTTGGTGGAGCATCTTGCTATATTTTTTAGAAATCAGGAGATATCCCAATGAATGCCTATCAATAGATTCATCATTCATTCATTCATTCATCATCATTCAATAGATCTTTCTGCCTAAATGCCCTCAGATGGAAGAAACAAGGGAAATTCAAGAAGTTTTTTTCTAAACGCAGAATATGATTGAGGGTAGTACTGCTAGAAAAATGCATAAAGCAATTTGTTCTTTTTTTTAAAGTAACGTATACTTTAAAATATTCCTATAGAAAACAATTGTGCACAGCAGTGTCTTATACCATAATAAATTGGGGTCAATTTTTAAACAAACAAACAAACAAACAAACAAACAAACAACTAACACACACACCCAAAATTATGGCTTATTGATATGGGCATGAAAAGGCAATGGATTTCTATTGATCCATATAGCAATAGCACTTAGATTTATATACTGCTTCATAGTGCTTTACAGCACTCTCTAATTGGTTTACAGAATCAGCCTATCACTCCCAACAATCTGGGTCCCCATTTTACCCAGGAAGGATGGAAGGTGAGTCAACTTTGAGCCAGTGAGAAACAAACTACTGCCAGTCGGCATAATTAGCCTGCAACCACTGTGCCACCACAGCTCTTATAATATAAGTCTATCCTCCATAGATAGGGAAACAAAAGACTTGGGGAACATCTTCCTAGAATACAGATTGTCATCATTTGCTAAATGTAACTGGGACCAGTAATTCCATCACTACATGACAAGGTTGTAAAGTGAACATTCATGTGACTACACCTGACTTACAACAGCAGTTTGTCAGTTCAATTTATGATTGGTAAATGAATCACCATAAGTCATGAAGCACAGAACTTTGACTTGTGACTTTCTGCTGGCTTCCTCATTGACTTTGCTTGTTGGAAGCTGGCTGCGAAGGTCACAAAAAGGTGAGCATGTGACTATGAGATGTTGTGACCAGTGTACCAGTTGCCAAGCTCTCGAATTGCTATCAGTGACTATGGAGATGCTGTAATGGCTGCAATTTTGAGGACTGGTTGTAAATTTCTTTATTCAGTGTGCTCCTAACTTTGAACAGTCATTAAACAAAGTTGGTAAGCGACAACTACCTGTACTACACTTCTCAATAATTAAACAAAACAAAGCAAACTTGCCAGATGTAGAACTGGTTTTAGATATTATACCTGTACCACAACTATTGCAAACCAAGGTTACTTCTCATTCAAATTGCTACATTATATCAGTGTAACTGATTATTACATCAGTTGTAATCACCTGTGACTATGACATGTCACATCAATTACCAGGATGTACCTTTAAGTTATAGATTTTTCATCATTTGGATACTATATGAGTCAGAAACATCTTAATTGGTAGGCCTAATTGAACAGGTGCTAAGCCTTCTGGAAAGTCATATTTTTAAAACACCTTATATATAATTGATGTGTAGTCATGCTTCAAATTTTCAATCTACAAATGGGCCATACTTGGATTTAGATATGTTCACCATTTGTTCATAGCTATTGCTATGGAAATACGCTGATACCAGTTTATATATTTTATTGCCATATCCTTTCAAGGAACTCTTATTGAATTCACCAAATATGCTTCCAAGTAAATATTCTAGATAGCAATAGCAATAGCAATAGCAATAGCAGTTAGACTTATATACCGCTTCACAGTGCTTTACAGCCCTCTCTAAGTGGTTCACAGAGTCAGCATATTGCCCCCAACAATCTGGGTCCTCATTTTACCCACCTCAGAAGGATGGAAGGCTGAGTCAACCTTGAGCCGGTGAGATTTGAACCGCCGAACTGCAGCTAGCAGTCAGCTGAAGTAGCCTGCAGTGCTGCACTCTAACCACTGCGCCACCCCGGCTAGATGGCAGGTTTAAATCATTGCAACAATCTGGTCCAATACCACATTACACAATGTATAACTAATATTATTAGCCAATAGGATATGCTATTAAGATGAGGTAATTCATTTGTTGGTGACTGGATACAGCATATACGGAGTGGTGAAGTAATTAAGAAGCAGAAAACTTTTCCTAGCATGTTCAGTCTAATCTAGCTGCCTGACATACATGGCAAATCTATTTGACCCTCTTACACAACTGGCGTAACAGGGAAGGCAAGTGGATTAAGATGATCAAGGAAAATTATAGGGGCAAGCAGCAAAGCCAATTAGGTAGAGACAGAGGTCATATGAATACTGAAGAGAAATTACATATTCTACATTGGCAAAAGAAAATTGACTATGTAGTGGCTTGAACTCAAAGATTGATATTTTTCTTCATCAATTTAAATAACTTAGTCCACATTATTAGTACCTCTAGTAGTATATTTGTATAGCTCCCTGGGAATTTCTGGAAAACCTGAAATATAAAAAAGTATTTTGTGCCATTTTGGTTGGCCCTAGAGAGACTTTTCAATGTGGCTGTGCAGGTTTACTAGAAAGTGACTCCTGTGATGTTCAATGGATATTCTCTAAGCATGCAAGAGCTGCAGCAACTACGAAGACTTATAACAGGTACTCAAAAGTAAATCTGGTGAGTTTATTATTAAATAAATGGACATTCTTGTATATGCAATCTGACTTTCTGACTGTTTTGTGCTATTGTAATATTCAACTGTCATGGCAAATCAGTCTTGAGCATTCTGTGTGCTTGCCTTTTAAAAATATACTGGACACTTTTTGATAGAGGTAACATGTTACTCTTAATTACTCTTATTATTAGGGAACAAATTTATGGCTGTTAATATGCAGAAGGTTCTACTAGTTATGATGTTCTTAGTAGGTTTGCTTGTGCATGCAGAACGTAGTTTACACTTTTGGTGAAATACTAAAACAAAACTGATAGAAGTGGTCCAATTATGTAGGAATAGATAACATTGTGACTAATAACGAGCAAAGAGGCCACCAAAACACATAAACACAACTCATTAACTAACTGTATTAATTAGGGTAGAAGAATTGTAAGCAGTGACATTTTAAATTGTCCCAGTCAATGCCTGTGGATTGGGCTTTAACAACTTTCCTGACTAACTTTAATTCATCTAATTAGCTTATCTCTCATACAGATTTTCTCTATTAAACTGGAATGAATTTAAACGATACATAGACAGGATCAGATCCAAAGTGGCTTAAACCTTTTCTTGTCTTTGATGTAATGTTAGTGCCATTAATGTACTGGGATATAGTATAAGGAAACCTCCAGTAAATGGAAATAATGCCTTTTGTGGTAAAGTTACTGATATACGTGCCATGATGTAAAAATGAAAGATTAGAAGATTAATCCAAGCAAAGGGTCCTGTTTAATATGCTTGCAATAAGAAACCTCCCTAGGTGATAAAGTATTTCTAAGGCAAGAGATATTTGGAAAGTTAAAGCAAAGTGGAAAAACTTACTTTTCTGACATCTTCTTCCAACATAACCTTCCATACAGGAGCAGAGGTTGTTTCTCATACATAGCCCTTTGTTCTTACAAGGAGGATTGCAGAATGCTAATTACAATGCAAACAAATAAACCAAGATTACTGATAATAGGGCAGAAATTGCAAAATAGACCTCAGCAGCCTAATGTTATGTGCCTATAATGATATTTAGGATTACAGATTACTGATAGAATCTGATTTCTCAAGGAAGCCCTCCCATCAAAGGATTTTCATTATTCTAGCATAGCCTTACATAGGAAGAAAAGCCAGAATGTGGTTTGTTTTCTTTCAATTCAGTTCACTATATGACTTCAGCCACCATACTTTATGGGGTATTGTGCCAATCATGCAATTATTATTATTTATTATGATTTGTTGCACAGTGAGCTAGATGTTCAGACTAGATTTGTCATTTTTGTCCGCTTATCGAATCCTTGCCAAGGACCTGGGATAGGCAGATGTGGATGTTTGATAGGGTTACAGATATTGTTGCAGGATGTAAGCTGTTCAGAGTAAAGCTGCCTTTTGCAATTGACTAATGGTGATTTTGTCAATGCTGGTGGAACTCCAATTGTTTTGGGATTGTGCCCAAGGCGCCTATGACTATTGGTACTACTGGTACCTATGCTTTCTTTTGCCACAGTCATTCTATTTTCTATTTTCTATTTGCAGGTCTTTGTATTTAGTAATATTTTCATCCTCCTTCTCCTCCTCCTCCTCCTCCTCCTCCTCCTCCTCCTCTACTACTACTACTACTACTACTACTACTACTACTACTACTGCTACTACTACCATGATTGCACAAATCATAGCTTAGCACAACGTGTGGCTCAGACCAATATTTGGTTGTCTTAAAGCTTTCATTACATTTACAATAACAAGATAGTCTGTGGTGAGCTACAATATTTTGCATGGTCTGGAAGAATGTTTTAAATGACATAGTGGGCTAGCTGTTTATCATGATTAACACAGCCCTATATAAGTTTATGGGGGTGTGATGGCTCAGCAGTTAAAGATGCTGAGTTTGTCAGCTGGAGAGCTGACAGCCCGGGTTTGAGACCCGAGCTCCGCACAAAAGGATGAGCTCTCATTACTTGCCCCAGCTCCTGCCCACCTAGCAGCTTGAAAGCATGCAAGTGCAAGTAGATTAATAGGTACCACTTCGGTGGGAAGGTAACAGCATTCTCTGCACCTTTGCTGGCCACATGACCATGGAAATTGTCTTCAGGCAACACTGGCTCCCTTGGCCAAGAAACAGAAATGAGCACCGTACCATAGAGTCAGGCATGACTGACAGGGAAAACTTTATCTTTTATATAAGTCTACTAAGAAAAAAGTTCCACTACATATGTTTACCACACTTTCAGGTAAAGAAATGTAGGGTAGCAGCTATATAGCCTTTGATCAAAGATGATATTACTGGAGCTTGAGATATTGCTGGAATAAATAAATGTATTTAGGTATTAGCTTTACAGTGCAATATTACATATGTGGTACTTAGAAGGGATCTCAATCAGACTTACTTTGAGGTTGTTCATTTAAGATTTCTATTTTAGGCTTTCAATGAAAATCAACATCATTACTACGGTATTATTGTAATAATTATATTGTATTGTATTACTACTGTTACACTTACTGTTTTACTTTAATTCTTCATCTCCCCCCCCCCCAACAGCTAAGAAACAATACCATTTAAAAAAAAAAACACCACACAATTTAAAACAAAATACAATAACCAGGGATGGGACTGTTTTCACTCTTTCAGGATACGAAATGGCAAAAGTTTGGTTATCAAAAGTTTCCTTCTTAACAGAACAAAATAACAGAGTTGGAAGGAACCTTAGAGCTCTTCTAGTCCAACCCCCTGTTCAAGCAGGAGACCCTATAACGTTTCAGACAAATGGCTATCCAGTCTCTTCTTAAAAGCTTCCAGTGTTGGAGCATCCACAACTTCTGAAGGCAAACCATTCCACTGCTTAATTGTTCTTACTGTCACGAAATTTCTTACACTGTATTTCATTAGAATATTTCAGAAGAAACCAAAGTATGGAGTGCAAAATTCTCTCATCCTTGACCATAATATAATTTAATACATCTCACATTAAAAAAAATCTATGTTGTATTGACCAGGAAGAAATTACTGTATGGATTGCTGCAATACAAACAAATTATACCACTAAATGTGTAACATATTTTGAACTGCTAAAAGTCTTATAATTATATTAGATTAGGAAAATTGCATTTTTCCTAATCTAATATAGGGTTGCATTTACAATGCAATTTTCTTTTTTGTTGGCCAGTTTTTAGCAATTTTAGCCATGTTTTGTGTGTGAATGTGGTGGGTTGTCTGGTTTGACTGTGAATGGAAGAGTATGTCTGATTGGTTGTGTTGGTGAGAATGGGGGAGCCGGGGGAGGGAAATGGAGCCCCCTCTGCTGAGTGTACTAACAGAAGCAGATGGGGGCCCAGATCTGACCCTGGGCTTGGTATGAATGATATTGTCGGCCTGCCGGATAGAGGGGGGGCATTGAGGTGGGGGATGGGATCTCAAGGAGGGTGGCGGGTCGGAGCATCCCAGTGGTGTTTGGGAGAGGTAGGTATGGCGGGAACCGAAGGGCAGACCATGTGTGGAGAACTAGTACTCGCTGTATCAAAGCGATTGCCTGTTCTGACCCTTCTGGTGACTTGGGTTT
>QLTV01004146.1:4575495-4600749 GCA_003457575.1 Thermophis baileyi
AACAAAAAAACGGGGGGGGAAAAAACAAAGACAAAAAAAAGATGGTGACCGCATGCACAGTGCCGGAAGTCGGTTTCTGTGCATGCTCAGAAGGAAAAAAATTATAAAAAAAATTCCCCCCCCCAAAAAATAAAAAAAAATTAAAAAAAAAAGATGGCAGCCCCCACGGACCGGCAACCACCGATTGCTACAGGTTCGGGTGAACTGGTCCGAACCGGTAGGAACCCACCCTTGATGCTGACTCTGTAAACCGCTCAGAGAGGGCTGTAAAGCACTGTGAAGTGGTATATAAAGCCTAAGTGCTATTGCTATTGGTAGCTCTAAGATGAACAATGAGGTTATTAGGGTCTTGTTTTTAATTCTCATTCTTATTTGCTGATGAATTTGGGAAAGTTTTAAACTTTGTTCTAGTTCACAGTCTGGTGAAATGTTTTTTGTCAGAATGTTCTAATAAAGCTTAGCATACAGGAAAATGGGTTTATCTTATATACACATTATGCCTATGCTAGTTTTCTCTGTTACCTCCTCATTATATTTTGAGTTTTAAAGAATATTGCATTTTATTATTCAAAATAATTTGAGTTATTATTTCATATACTTTCACATAGAGAAGCTAAGCTTTTTTCTGTGATCTTTTCCTGCCTGCATGTTCTTGCCTGCCTCCATACTATCCATGTGGCAATTGACGATAATGTAAGAAAGATGTATGAAAAATATCTATAAGGTTTTTCAAAAATTATAATGTAATTGGATAAATGACTTTACAACTATAGACATATTTTATTCCCTGGCCTTGACTTCCATGGTTTTTTTTTTTAAAGCTATTCCTGTTCTCATGTTATAATGCCAGTAGAAAATGGTAAGCAAATAAATATTCTGCAAAACCAAAAGCATATTGTGATACTTTGGTTGTAATGCTGATTTATTTGGAAGTAAGTTAATTCAAACTAAATTATTTTAGAGTAAAGATAAAAAAAGCCTGTAGAATGCTTTGGATTCAAAGGCAAAACAGGTTTTAACTATAAGACGATGTGAGTGTAGCACTTCTTAAATTAAATACATATTTTCCCTGAATCACACAACAACTACTCAATCCCAGGAGAAAATTTATAGGTATTCCATCTTCCACATTGCTATTAGGCAGGTTAGTTATCATGTGAGTTCTATGCACTATGAAACTAAGAAACAAGACACAAATTAAATTACACATATATTTCTTGCTTCTAAACAGAGAAGTCTTTTAAATTGGCTTTTCATGTTTTTTTTTTTAAAAAATACCATGCCATATTTATAGCTCTCTCACTTACAACTCTGAAATTTCACAAAAGCCACTGCTGTGTATTTGTGTTCTTTTTTTTTTTACATTCAAAAATATACATGCTGAAATAAGATCCATTTCAATATATGTGCATGACTGAACTTATAGTACCTGGAATGCAGCAACTCATAAAAAATTTAAGCTTGTTACTTTGGATGTTCTCCAATGAAGGCAAACCAGTCTTCAGCTTCTGAATTTATTTGAATAAATAAGCTGAATTTACTTGAATAAATACATCTCATTAGAGAGTTTTATAAAATTACTGATCACAGGCACTGCTGTTGTCACAATCTCACAATTTAAAATAGATTTATATTGTATGGGAATGGTACTTGGTGAATAGTAACCGAAGTAAATTATGTATCAATGTCTAGAATAAGTATTTATTTATTAGGTTTGTGTGTTATCTATCTCGTCTGGAAGTGACTAATTGCTAACTTTGTGCAAAGCTTTCATTCAAATATCTGATTTTAAGATGATTTGATGAAATTACCTCTTGGAACTGAATAATCAAATCAGTTCTATTCACTGTCTTTGAGTCACTCAGAAGACCTGATGGACTTCTGCACATGCACATGTGCCCTTGAATTGAATCAACTCATCAGATTGCAAATTTGAATCAAATCTACTCTTTGCATCAAAGTACAAATTCAAACTGAATCTTAATTTATTAGCAGACTTATAGTAGCTGTGTAATCAAGAATGTTTCATGTTTTGAGCCAGTGAAAAAGGCTGTACACATTAACTGAATGGAACAGCATAAGGAGTTACAATAGATTATATAGATGTTGGACAAATGGTAGCAAAATAAGTTTTCCCAGTGGCTTGAGCAATATAGGTATATTCCATTACAGTATTTGAAAAGTCATATTAGGCATACAAATGAGGAGTGCCCATTCTATTTGATGAAAACATTTCTAAGTATGACTTAAATTGTGGCTACTGTGTTCTAGTTAGCTACTAACAGCTCCCAGTAAGTGGACACTAAAAATAAAACTGCCATTTGGGCCAGAGAGAGTGAAAATGAAACTGTGCTGTCTCATCTAGCTGCTGCCTGTCATTGCTTGCCTTAGTGTTGTTACCTGTGGAAAACAGATTCCTCACAGGATCAGCTTTTGATTAAGTGCATCAGATGCCTGGGGCTTGAAATTACCTCTGCCCAGGTAACCCTCTTGTTTCCTCTTTGCACCACAACATTTTTTTGTGGGTACTAGGAAAGTGTGGGGGAAATATTGTTGGCTGCATGAAGAATACACTCTCTGGGGAAAGTGAAGAACAGAAAATATTCTGTGACTGAACAAAGCAAAGCTAAATATGGTAGGGAAGAACAAGTAGATTATTGCAAGAGAGAATAGGAGGTTGATCATTGATTGCTCTTTCGTTCCCATTGCAGCCTATACGAGGAAATCAAGATGGTGTAATGGTTAAGGTACCAAGCTGCAAAGCAGGAGACCATGAGTTTAAGTCCCACCTTAGCCATGGAAGTCAGCTGGGTGACTTTGGGCAGTCACTCTCTCTTAGCCCAAGCCATCACACAGGGTTGTTTTTGTTATGGGGAAAATAGGAGGAGGAAGTGTATTGGATATGTTGGGTTATTTGTAAAATAATAATATAAATGAATGAATGATCTCTAATATGTTCTTAGATTATCTGGAATTTCTTGTCCAGGAGGATTATAATGTGCATGCTGAGATTGTCCAATCAAGAACAATCTGGGATTTCATGTCTTCTTTGACAGCCATGAATTTGTCTCCATTAGTAGTAGCTGGCCCAGCATATTCTGTTTGGATGGGATTGATGGTCTGAAAGTGCAGAATAACTATGTGAAACCAATGTTATACATAGTTTTAGATGGGTTCAAATCATTGTTACAAATACCACATGAAGAGTAGTTTATATTGGGATGCGACTAAGTTACATAAGATCTTATTTATTTAATTCAATTAGCTAGGATAACTTGGGAAACATGGTTAATTGAAATGAGCAACATTTGCTCAGATGAAATATATTTCTCCCTGCCTGGAGGAGGCACTTCTAAGATTTCTAATGAAAAAGAAAAAGAACACCTTTGACCTGAATAATGTATCTACCAACTATGGGCCTATCTCATAAATATAATTTCTGGGAAAGATGATCAAGAAGGTGATAGTCTTACCCTCCAGATGCTTATGAAGGATTCTAATTATTTGGATCTAATTCAATCACGAAGCTGCTGTGATTATTTTTGGGGAAATGCTAAGTGCCTTGGAATTCTCAAGGGTTCATTGTCATCAGCCACAGTATTCTTCTGCTTCAACTGGGGGCCTGGTCTTTGGGAACACGGATTTACAATGGTTCACTCTGATGCCAGGAGTTTACATAATGGAATGGAATGGAATGGAATGGAATGGAATGGAATGGAATGGAATGGAATGGAATAGAATAGAATAGAATAGAATAGAATAGAATAGAATAGAATAGAATAGAATAGAATAGAATAGAATAGAATAGAATAGAATAGAATAGAATAGAATAGAATTTGTTATTGGCCAAGTGTGATTGGACAAACAAGGATCTTGGTGCATATGCTCTAAATGTACATAAAAGAAAAGATACGTTCGTCAAGAATCATAAGGTACAACACTTAATGATAGTCCGGGTACAAATAATCAATCAAATCATATTAGGAACCAGTCAATGTAAATTGTAAGGATACAAGAAAAAAGTTACAGTCATACAGTCATTTGTGGGAGGAGATGGGTGATGGGAACGATGAGAATATTAATAGTAGTGCAGACTTAGTAAATAGTTTGACAGTGTTGAGGGAATTATTTGTTTAGCACAGTGATGGCGTTAGGGAAAAAACTGTTCTTGTGTCTAGTTGTTCTGGTGTGCAGTACTCTATAGCGTCGTTTTGAGGGTAGGAGTTGAAACAGTTTGTGTCCAGGATGTGAGGGGTCTGTAAATATTTTCACGCCCCTCTTTTTGACTCCTGCAGTATACAGGTCCTCAATGGAAGGCAGGTTAGTAGCAATTGTTTTTTCTGCAATAATTCTGCAGAATTATTGCTTGACACTAGGCTGTTGACCTGTGGTGTCCCACAGGGTTGCATCTTATCTTGCATTTTATTCATTAAACAGCTGAAGAAGGTCACGAAGAGATTTAGAGTGTGGTGTCATCAGTATTGCTCCTTATCAGTTAACTGAAAGAGCAATCAATATGTTAAGCATTGCCTAAATCTGATAATTGGGAGGATAAGGGAGAACCTACTCAATTAAAACCAGAGAAACCAAGGTACTCTTGGTAAATAGGAAAAGAGATCTTGGAGATGGAGTAACTCTCCCTCTGAAAAAGCAAATTCACAATATAAGAGTGCTGGTAGGCTTCTGGGCTGAATAAATTTGGTGTTGGTTCTCAAAGCCTTGGTTATACTTCATTGGTATTGTTACTATACATTCTATTTAAGCTGGTACTATCTTTGAAAAATGTGCAGAAACAGCAGCTTGTACAAATTGTACCAGCTAAGCTGCCAACCTGCAGTACTACTGGTACTGCAAAATCAACAATTGTTTACTGGGCACACTTGTAGAGCCTATTATAGAGATTAACTTTCCCATGATGAAGCTGTTCAGCTATTGGGATTTGAACACGAAACCCTTTTGTGTATTCCCCCCCCCCCCGTTATTTCTAGTACTATACAAGGACCTTTTCTTGTGTTGCTCTCAGATATGGAACAACTCTTTTGGATTTTACGTTTTCCCTCCAATTTCTTAGCATTTAGAACATCTGTAAAATATTTTGCTTTGGCTAAGCCCGTAATTGCTAATTGATTTTAGCATTAATTTTACTATTAATTTTAATTTATGCTATATTCTTATTATTTAGCCACCTTGAGTATTCACTAGAATAGAAAGGCAAGGCACAAATCATAACAGCAAATCAATAACATTTACCCTAGCCATGAATATTTATCCTAATTTAGTCTTCCTTTGCAGAAAGTATTTATAATCCTTATCTTTGTATATTTAGATAGTTGACTATAAAAATCCACCATAACTTCTTTTTAGGAGGATGAAGAAGTATGAATAAAATACAATTATTTCCTTTGTATTTATAATAAAAATTGATTTTCTTGCTTATCAGAGTTAGCTGTGGATTATAATATAATTAGCCTATATTTCTTCCCATCCACTGGCCTGGCAAAGAATCCTCATTTATTTAGACTATAGTTCTTTAAAGTCTTAATACATCAAGAATCAATTTATAAATTTATAGTTTTGATTTTATAATTTGATTCCATTTTTAGTTTGTTTTGTATCACTATTTATATCTAGATAAATATGATTAAGTCAAACTTCTGATCCTGATCTGATTTGCAATTTCTGGAACACAAAGCTAAAAAGGAAGTTGTCACAGGTATAAAGATGTGCAAGAGAAAATGCCTAGTTAAAAAATTACACATATTTGTGTTTACTAGTACAGGATGCATAAAATTACTAAGAAAAGAAAAATCTGAATTATAACTTGGAAATGGGGAAATGAATTCATTTTTATGGGTCTAGTATATTTCATATTTTAAGAAATTAATTGTTGCAATGGTGAAGAACAGTAGGATATGTGTGTATGATAAATTATTGAAAATCTCAGATTTGAGTCTGATGGTTTTTTATTATGCTATATAGAATATAAGTGGTAAATATTAAGGGGAAAATATATATATGCATAAATATTTACAAAATGTGTTTGCTAGATTTCACACCAATGTGTATTATTTTTTTCCACAGATATGTGAGTGCTGAACACTCAGGATTTGATCCAGAATTTTCCTGTTATATGTTAACCAACACTAAAATGCACAGCTGTACATCGTAAAATGTACAAATAAAAAAGTCAATATACATTAAGGAAGGATAGAAATTTAGTGGCTATTAGCTTCAGTGGTGAAAAGACTGCCATTTTTAAAAAGCATTATTGTACTTTATAATCTAAATTATCAACTGTCAATAAATGATTTTGCTATTAGCTGTTTTTTATTAACATCAACATTTGAACAATGAAAACTGATGCTCGACTAGAAGAACTAATGATTGAACTCAACAATATGCATTGGGATATCATTGGATTATGTGAAACACAAAGAAAAGGCAAAAATTTAGTTGAACTTGATAGGACTGGGCATTTATTATACACTAGACCAGTGGTTCCCAAAGTGGGTGGTACCGCCCCCTGGGGGGCAGTGGGATGACTTAGGGGGGTGCTAAGAGGCAAGGGGGGTGACAGGGGGCACTAAGAGGCCATGTGTAAGGCAGGAAAGCATGTCGGGGTGGCGGGGAAGGGAGGTAGCAGCCTACTCCCTTCCCCACAGCCCTGCCATGCTTGGCGGCCTTCCACGCAGCCTTCCCGGTGGTCCCCCACACCCGCTTGCCTTCCGAGGTCACCGTCCAGCCCAGCCCAGCCAGTGGGTGGGCGGGTGGCCCTTGGTGGAAATGCAGACACTGAGAGGGGTGGCAGAAGGGCAAGCGGATGTCCCGGGGCTGCTGCACATGTGCCCGCCCCGTTTCTGCAAAGGCAGAGCCCCCCCCCTTGCAGGGAGATCCAAAGAGGGGAGAGGGATGCTGCAGAAAAGGCCGCCTTCCACCCATGCCGGCTCCGCAGCGCTTGGGGCTCTGAAACAGCCCACTGGCTTCTCACCCGGCCACCTGCCTGCTCTCTTTGCGGATCGGCCCAGCTGACCGCCAGCGCCACTCTGGGAACTCATCCCGCAGTGCCGGATTGGAAGCCAGTGGGCTGCTTCGGAGCCCCAAGTCCCGCGGAGCCGGCACGGGAGGCATGGGTGGAAGGCGGCCTTTTCTACAGCATCCCCCTCCCGTCTTTAGATCACCCTGCAGGGCTCTGCCTTTGCAGAAATGGGGTGGGCGGTTTGTACGGAGGATTGGTGGGGGGTATGTGCGGCCCTCCGGGATGGAGAGTGGGGCAAGTGAAGGCACAATAGGCTGCGCTGCCCCGGTCCCACTCAACCGTACTTCTTCCAGCCCATCTGCCCCACGGGGCCGTGAATGAGACAATCGGCAGCGCCTCCCCGCCCGGCCTTCCTAGCCAGGCACTGCTGCACTGGCAGCTCCGCCCTGCCCAGCTCTGCCCTCCGCCACTTCCCGCGAACTTCCCGGGAGATGGCCAGAGTGAGGGGTGGGCAGGAGCGTGTGGGGCCAGCTGGCACTCAGCTTACCTAGGAAGGAAGACAGAAAAGAAAGAAAGAAAGAAAGAAAGAAAGAAAGAAAGAAAGAAAGAAAGAAAGAAAGAAAGAAAGAAAGAAAGAAAGAAAAAAAGAAAGAAAGAAGGAAGGAAGAAAGGAAGGAAGACGGAAAGAAAAAAAAGAAGGAAGGAAATAAGAACATGTGTAGCTGGATAGCTGTAGATTTTCCTGGAAGAGTCATTGTGCTAGAATTTGTTTGTGTTTCTGTAGCTACTGGTGGAGATATGTTTCATCATGGCATATCAAAAATAGGAAGAAAAAAAGAAAAAGAAAGAAAGAAAGTAGGAAGGAAGGAAGATAGAAAGAAAGAAAAAGAAAGAAAGAAGGGGGGAAGAGAGGAAAGAAAGAAAGAAAGAAAGAAAGAAAGACTTATGACCACAATTAAGCCCAAAATTTTGGTTGCTAAGCAAGAGCGTTGTTAAGTGAGTTTCACCACATTTTACAAGTTGGCCATGACCACCTGAAGGGGGTGGGGGTGGGGGACACTGAGGATGAGTTTGTAGCACCAAGGGGGCGGTGGACTGAAAAAGTTTGGGAACCACTGCACTAGACGTACCAAAGATGGACAATGTGGTTTTTTCATCAAACAAAAGCTGAAAGACTCTGTAGTAAAATTTGAAACTATATATGAGACAGAGTAGTCCAATGCATTATTCAATTGAATAAACAATACAAGCTTCAAATCATCCAAGCTTACGAGCCAAAAATAAGCTATAGTGATGATGAGGTCAAAGAGTTTTACGATGATGTGGCCCGCCTTGAAGACAAAGAAAAATGCGGATACAAAATAATAATGGGTGACTTTAATGCAAGAATAGGAAGAACAATACCTGGAGAAAAAGCGACTGGCCCATATGGAAGTGGTGAATGAGATAACAGAGGTGACAGACTAGTAGATTTTGCTGAAGGGCAGGAACTTTACACCTTGAACTCATTTTACAAGAAAAAAGTTAGCAGAAAATGGACATGGAAGAGTCCATCTGGGTAGCGAAATTGACTACAACATGTCAAGTGACAAAACCATATTCTGCAATTATACTGTCATCAATTGTTTTAACATTGGAAGTCACCATAGAATAGTACAAGCTAAAGTGAAGATAGACTGTCGAAAAGGGTGTATGAAAATGATAAAGATGTCACGAAAAATAAAAATAAAGAGTGGAGTGATAAACTGTTGGAGGAGAACAGTGATTTTTGAGATCAATCTATCAAATTGTTTTGCTCTATTGCAAGATTTGGAAAAGATTACCATTACGGACCAAAATGAACAAATAGTTAAAAACATCCTTGAATCTGCTACATCTATAGCACTGTCGGAAAAACACTTCGTACAGTCAAAAAAGCTCTGATGAAACTATTGATTTAATGAAAAAACAATGAACAATACCAGAAATTTCACTAATAAACTGGAGTACATTGAACTTTGCAAGACCATAAGAAAACGTATCCAAGAAGAAACATGTCAATTTAATGTGAAGCTTGTGAAAAAGGCAATTGAAGAAAACAAAGGGATTAATAGAGCAAAATGCAAGCTTATAAATACAAGAAAGGGTTTTGCAGTGAAGATGGCTTTGTGTGTAGAACAAGCTAGGAAATGTTAGAAATAATTGGAAAATTCTATTCAGAGCTATGCAAAGATCAAGATCACTCAAAAGTAACAACATCCATGAAAGAGGAAATACCAGATATCCTAGTGGAGGAGGTATTGAGTGCCATAAAATCAATGAAAACTGGCAAAGCTTCAGGAAATGACTGTGTTACAGTTGAAATGCTGAAGGCTGGTGGTCACAATTTACACAAGATACTAGCAAAACTGTACCTGATGCATGGAAAAATGCTTTAGTGATTCTTATACACAAGAAAGGGGCCCAAGATGATTTAAAGAACTATCGCCCAATAACCCTTCTTTCAGTCATCTACAAAGTTTTCACCAAGATAATAGAAAAAAGAATATCGAGAACATTAAATGACTGACAGCCAAAGGAGCAGGCAGGGTTCAGAAGTGGCTACAGCACAATGGATCATATCCAAGTTGTTCAACAAGTCATTGAAAGGCACAATGAGTATACCGTGCCTCCATGCATGACTTTCATTGACTACGAGAAGGCGTTTGACTCAATATTCCAGCAAGCAATAATTGAGGCATTGCTCAACCAAGGTGCAGACCCTGCTTACAGAAACTTACTACAATCAATATATGAAAAAACAATGGCAAAAATTTGCCTGAATGATATTAAAGTGGAAATCAACATAGAACGAGGTGTACAACAAGGTGATACAATATCACCTATCCTTTTCTCAGCTTGCCTTGAAGAAGTATTTCACAAACTAGACTGGGCAAAAAATGGAATAAAAATCAATGGTGCCTAAATCACCCTAACCCTAAATCACACATCTAAAGTATGCCCAGAATTAGGCAGAGAGAAGCATTTAGGGACTGTTGAATTAATATAAGCCAGTTTTAACTGTGCATTGTTGTGCATCAGCAAATAAAGTTAACAAAACAAACCGTTCTCCTGTCTATGTCCAGTGCTCCTAGCAAAACCATTTAAATGAGGTTAAATCGAACCTTGAAGTTATGTTGGATGTTTCTATGAATAAATGCTTTCACTATGACTTTTGTCACATCTGAGTCAAGACTAAGTGGCAACATTCTGCGTCCTTTAACAAGATTGATTTTTCAACTCTTCTTTTGCTTTGTCTCTTACCACATCCAAGTACTTCAAATCAATAAATGCAAGAAACACTTGCCATCTTCTAAGCTATGTTCTAAAATATGTTTCCTATTCTATATGTGTGTTATTCTTAGAGAAAAATAAGGGGAAAACCCAGTACATCAGACATCTTATAAAATAAATGGTAAGCCGCCTTAATGGATGTCATGATTTGATTATTGCAACAAGTCTGCCTTTTTCCAAATGGAAATTAAAACCAGCAGCTTGGAGTAGAATGGTTTTTTTTTTTTAGAAGATTGAGTATTTAGTGAAACTTCTGGACAACTCTTAACAAGGGCATGAAGAAAATTGTGTTGAAACAAAATAAGACAGCAGTCACACAATCAGTGTGAATGAAGATTAAAAAAAACCCCAAAGGTCTCATCATATATTACATCATTAGTGAAATAGTGATGAGGCCAAACTTATGGTCAATATTCTTTATTCTGAAGACCACATAGGAGTCACATGTTCATATAACCTTCATTCATAACTCTATGCATAAAGAAACATGGTTCACACATATCTCTGTCTTTGCATCTCACCCTTCTAATGATCCCAGGTAGTGATGAGGCTTATAGAACTCATATTTTCTAAAACATCTTTTCCATGTTTTATAAGAAAAAATTTGTAAAATGATAAGAAGAGGAAATGTTATTGAGGTGTATTAATTTGTCACTTCAGCAATATGTCATATTGCTGCCAATTATTCCCATGGCAAGTGGTGTGTGTGTGTGTGTGTGTGTGTGTGTGTGTGTGTGTGTGTGTGTTGATCGATATACTGTATACTCCTAATATATAGATTTAGATTTAGGCAAATTTGTTGGATGAGCAAATTGAAAATATTGAAGCATGTGGAAAACATTTAAACTCTAACCCTAACAACAGAAGGAAGAGTCATTTTGCCAAATTATTAAACAGGTTTCAGCACCGTGGTCCTTTAAAACATTTAATTCATTTTTTTAATTTAACCAGCCAATTTAATATTCTCCCTCAGAAATATGCACTGTGATTATGTGCCCTGAAGTCATGTATAGCATTTTAAATGATAGAGTAATTTTCTCTTCAGAGTATTACTGATAGAATTCAAAAGCAAAGTTTTTTTCTTTTAAGTCATACATATTACCTATGTATGACTTAATACAAAAGTACAGTGCATTGTACTATGTTCATTTATGCCATATTTTTTTAATTGACAAGAGATTCTATTTCTAACCAGATCGTATAATTCTGTAGCTAAAATGTTGAAACATCTAAATTTTTGAAGAATTCAGCTTTTTCTCCCTCATATAATGTATTTGTCCCAATTTGCTACCCTCAATAATTGTCTCATGTACCACCTTTCATACTGTAATACTATTACATGATCCATGAGACTGGGAAAAAAATACCCAAGTACCTGACGTTGATATATTTTGTATTTTGTACCATAATAGTTACAGAACTGGCATATTTCATTTTTTATCTACAAAGTTGTGTTCCATTTTTTAAACTTTTTTTTCTGAGTAAATAACTTTTTATTAATATCATGTAAGTGGATATGGCAAACTATGTACAGTATTCACATTCTCCATCTTAAACAATGCTGTTTTCATTAAGGTTAAAAAAAAGGAAATAAGGTTTCATAAATATAACTAAAAAATTCTACAAGAATATATCTCATCTTTGATTCTAGTTGACACTCTCAAGATACAATTTACTTATATTTAACAATTATAGATATATATTCATTGCTAATATGGGAATAGCATGAAAAAGTCTGAGAAGATTGACATCAAAACTTAAATTATTCACTGGATTGTCTTCTGGTAATTTATTTCCCCATAGTTTCCAACACAAGTGTTGGAATAAATTTTTAAATCTATTAACGCATGTGGTGTGCCAGGCTACATGTGTTTAATAGGACACATGTAATGTTAATATTCTTAATACCCCCAATAATTAATCATGAATTGATGTAGATAGTGCTAATAATCTCTCCTCCCCTCTCACCGCCCCCTCAAAAAATTCTTACCATAACATTGTATTCCATCACCGCTGTATCCGTAGGGGCAAGGTCCACATTTGAATGCCTGATGCTTTGTTGATTCACAGGGTACACCAGGGAAACATGGCATATTTGCACAGTTGACTCGCTTATTAAATGATCTCCAATCAATTACCAAATGGTTTACACCTGAGGCATAAGACTTTCTGAATGAAGCAGTCCTTCCTGAAATTCTTGACTGCACAGAGCTCCCTTGTGCCTGGCTACCTTGATTTACACGAAGAGAAAATGACGTTTTCCAATGGAAAGACGACGGCAATGGTGTGGTCCACAAAGACTTTCTCAAATACTTTGCTTTAGAACCATGGTCAGAATTAGTCTGGGTAGCTGAAATCCCAAGAGGTTTTCCAGAAGGTGACAGATCAGTTGAAGTATGGCTCTGTTGAATAGCATGCAGCCTTGTGCCCATGTCGTCTTGAGTGGAGGTATTCCTTGTGATATCCACTTGAACCTGCAGTTTATAGTCTGAAAGTTTTTCAGCAGCTCCTGCTTCGTTTTTTTGAAGAAGGGCTCCGTGGGTGCCATTTTTTATTTTGCTGAATGGAAAGGTTTTTCCTATAGATGGTGTAAAAGACAGAGGCACCACTCTTTCTTTGAATGGAGTTTGAATATCAATAGTTAAGGGATATCTTGCTATATGGAAAGTTGTTTCTAATTTTGGAATATGATCTTGTGAAGATGCAGAATCAATATCTTGTAAATTCTTTGTAACACCTTGGGCAAAGGAGATTTTGGCTTCCCCAGGGACTTCCACAGTTACATCAGGTAGGCGTTTTGCAGAACTTGACACTAAATGAAAAAAGATGGATCAGCACAAAGTATTCTATATTTGCTTCTCTCTCTCTCTCTCTCTCTCTCTCTCTCTCTCTCCCTCTCCCTCTCCCTCTCCCTCTCCCTCTCCCTCTCCCCCCTCTCTCTCACACACACATATATATGGAGAGAGAGGGGGGAGGTGTGATCAGGGTCTGTGCATTTTTGGGTTTGTCTTAATTATTACTTTATTGGATTTTTTTTCATTCAATTTATATTGGTTTTTTTTGCTAAGGTGAGCACTGAAGGTGGCTCACCAAATTTAAAAATATCATAAATAAAATATACTGTAAAATCACTACAAAATATACAAAATGCTAAAATTAGCTAACTATTAAGAGGAGATATTTCTCTTCTCAGATTTTCTAAATGGTGAGAGTGAAGCCAAACAGCTCCCCAACACATTATGGAGCCTGAAAACAATTCCTGCATTGGGAATAGTGCAGAAGACAGTTTTCACCCATCTATAAAATAGATGCATTTCTGACAACAGAAACACCTTCAAAATGGTAAATGTTAATGGCTGAAGACGTTTGTAACAACAGAGACAGTTCTTGGTCAGTCAGACTTTAAAGATAAATTAGCACCTTAGTAAATATGATCCTCTATTTAATATGTTAGGGAGAAATTTATCTCAAATAGTTTTGATAAGAATACTGCTACAGTTTCTAACTTAAACATTCAATTGTGATTATCTGTAGAGAAACCTGGTGCCACAACTAAACTTCCCCGAAGCAATCCACAACACGCTCTTCCAACTCTGTCCTCACCCTATCTCAAAGCTTGGAGGGAAAGCCAGCTCTTCGCCATCCAGAATGTTGTTTTTACAAGAGATTGCTGTATTTTCCAGATAAGATATGTATCTTAAATATATTTGTCAGCTAGAAATTCTGTTTATTCCTCTAAAGTTTGAAAATACAACCAATTTTTCACTTGGAAGGCCCTTTCTATCCACTTCTGATTTTGAAATTATATTCCCAACATGGCTAAACTCCTATTCAAAGGGACACTTAATGTATCAGCTTTCCTACACAATACCTTCCCCAAATTAATACTTAGTATCAGTACTGCAACAAAATAAAAGTACTGTAGAACCTTAGTCAAAGTCAGCTATTCTGATAAGTTCAGAATTGTCCCTACATTATTATTAGTAGTACCAGTTGAAATCTTCTATTTCTTTCCTAATTTCCTACCCAAATTATTGATTTTTAAATTTTTGATTCATTTAAAATATTTATATACCACCCTATATCATATTCTCAGGGAAACCTACAGTATCATCTTCCATTGAAGGCATAATTAATACATTCCCAAATGGGGTTGCATTGAACTAGTCATACAGTACCGTAGTGTAATAGGATCTTTTTCACTTTGCTTGCCAATATAAGTTTCTAAGGAGTTTTTGAATTAATGAATAAAATATCCCACTAACTGTGTGATAGACATGTCTGTTTAAAACAGCAAGTGGCAAAATATGGTCTTCTACTTTCTCTTCCATTTAATATTATACTGTACTTTTGGTGGCAAGGATAATCACATTACTTAAAATGCTACATAATTTACAGAAGCTAAGAAGAAAGTGGGTTTTACAAGTAGAAATTAGAATCAGAGCAGTATTTTTTTTAAATGGCATTTTTATTAAACTATGAAGAAGGGTTAACACTGAAAGATCGCCCGAGATCAACAGCTTTATCTTTTTCTTTTATTTCAAACAATCTTCAATATCTTAAGATGTATCATCCATTATCCATTGAAGAAGCCGAACTGGTTATACCTGCCCCAATGTGCTACCATATAATTGAAGAAGATGAAAAATAATGGTGACAGCATAAAATGCACAAGGTCGAAATGAAATCTGCATTCCCCCCACAAAGCAACATTATTTTGTATAGGCTCTGTCAGGATAGATTAATTAATGTGATTGTATATATGAATAGATAAAAAAGATCAGATGCAGATTGGATATATTCCTGTCTTTAACTCTTGAATAAATATGGAAATAAGGAAGAGAGACATTTGCTTGGCATTCTCCTTCTAATACAAGAATTTGGTCAAAATAGTTTTGTGGATTTTGTGGAGAATACAAAGATCTGTGCATTTAGGAAACAATAGGATGTAAGGGCCAGGCCAAGAGCAGTTATAAACTACAGCATGCTTTAAAGCAGAGCTGTCAAACTCAAGGCCCGTGGGCCGGATCCGGCCCATGGGGCCCTTAGATCTGGCCTGCAGGGCTGCCCTGGAAACAGCGAAGGACTGGCCTGCTGCCTCTGCCAGTGAATATGGAGCTCAGGAGGGCCGTGCGCGAGCTCCGGTTTCACTGGCAGAGTGCTAGCAAAACAAATTACTAGCAAAAGTGGCATTTGATCACATGAGTGACATCGAACTGGCCACACCCACCTTGGCCACGCCCACACGCCCATCCCCCAGGTCAAACACAACCCTACTGCAGCCCTCAATGAAATCGAATTTGACACCCCTGCTTTAAAGAGATTCTGGCAAAGGCCACTGACATGGGGGGGGACCCTGAGGTATGTAATTTGTACTTTTGTTCTTGGGGCTCAGTAGTAAAAAGTAAACCTTTTACCTTCTTGTGGTCTCTTTCTATGTAACCCATTCTTTTTCTTCCTTTCTGGGCAATCAGAAGGCCTGTCTGGGGATCATTGATACAGTTTTATTGTTACAATTGCTGGAGTTTTACTAGTTCTCTCTCTCTCTCTCTCTCTCTCTCTCTCTCTCTCTCTCTCTCTCTCTCTCTCTCTTTTTGTTTCTGTTTTTTTTTTTTATTCTCTCTCTTTTCCTGAGCCAGCTGTAATTAGGAATGCTGAAGGAAAGTGACAGAAGAATATTTTCCCATCATTCCAGAGCAAAACAAAGCAGCCTCAAGAACAGGGCAGCATCCTCGATTTACAACCATTCATTTAGTGACTTACAACCGCTTTTCACACTTATGACCATGGCACCATCCCCATGGTGACATGATCAAAATTCAGATGCTTGGCAAGTGGTTCATATTCATGACAAAGTCAATGGGGAAGCCAGACTCACTTAACAACCATGTTATTAACTTAACAACTGCACTGATTCACTTAACAACTGTGACAAGAAAGGTCATAAAATGGGGCATAACTCTCTTGCAAAGGACATTTTGGTCTCATTTGTGGTTGTAAGATAAGTATATTCCCCTGCTGATGAAAGGAAAAGCATAGCAGGTCAACAGTGGCTGTCATAACATCTGCTGGTCATAGCTTTTGCTGTCCTAATGGCTTGGTTGGTTTACGATCTTGCACATGTAAGGAATGACTGTTCTACTACTTGCCTAGCAATTCATGGTGAAGAGCCTTGTCCCTTTTGGATACCTTCTGAGCAGCCATAATAGGCCAGAGAGAATTAACACATGAGCCAAAAGATCCCAGCCTGCCTGTGTTTTATTTTGTTGCTCTTAGAGGGTAGTTTCATAATATATAGCCAATATTCCTTCAAGTCATTGTATTTAAGCATCTGTTTGTTTAATTGTATGATTATTTGCTTGCCGGGAATTCAAATTGATTTTTATCAGCCTTTTCATTATTTGCTGGGACAGAAAATTGAATGATTAGATACCTGTTCTACATCACCTCCAGGTTAAATTACTATAACAGTTTTTCCACAGAGCTGGGAAAGCATTCTGAAGATCAGCCGATAGGAAATACTGAAGCCTGTTTTTGATTCAATAATATTTACCCTTAAATGTATAATTGCTTCGGAGAGAAGATATTTAAATTGCTCCCTCTTTGCATTGAAACCTGCCTACATCAATCTTTGAAGGAAACCTTAGTCTGTGTTCTACCAGCTGTCTGAAGTGTCAGGCCTGTCTGGGAATGTTTGATACATTTTTCATTGTTACGATAGCTGGAGTTTTACTAGAATTTTAGTTCATACGTTGTTGTTTTTTGTGTTAATTGCAGCTTTTTAAAAATGTCTGGTTTTTATTGGGTTATGATTTCTAATATTATTACATAGTTAAATTGCATTGAGCCAGTTTGATGTGGTTAAGGAAGCAGACCTAGAAACCAGGAGATGGTGAGTTCTAGTCCCATTTTAGGCATGAAAACTGGCTGGATGATTTTGGATCAGTTACTCTCTCAATTATACCCATCTCACTGGGTTGTTGGGAAAATAGGGGGAAGAAGAAGTATTAGGTATGTTCGATGCCTTGAATTACTTATAAAGTAATAAAGGCATGATAAAAATCTAATAATTTTTTTTAAAAAATTACATTTGATCAGTTTTATGTTGTATGAAAATATAACATTGTGTGTGTGTGTGTGTGTGTGTATAATATATATATATATATATATATATTCATTTTACCCTAATATATAGAGTTTTTATATTAATGCTTCCTAATGTATGTTGTTAATATAGATTCCTTATAGATGTTTAATATAATTTTCCCAGATGTTCTCTTTTGTTCCTACTATGTGCACAACCCTCAAATTATTTTCTTATGGATAAGAAATACAATACAATACAAGGTGCACAAAACAATTGAGAAGTAATTAGCAAATGAAATAGAGGAAAAGGATGCTAGTTTATATTCACATCATTGCCTATACCTTTCCATATTTTATGTCTTTGAAAGCCATGCTTGCTTCCATCTTGTCCATATTCTTATTTGGACATGCTTCACACATTGCATAACAACTTTATTGTTATGCAATGTGTGAAGCAATGTATGAAGGGTATATTTATTCTTCCCTCATGTATTTGGGATTCAGTCTTCACTCATTCTCTTAATATTACAATAAAACCTGAACATATTGATTTCATACATTACTCAATTTTTTGTTTAACCTATGCCATTGTAAGCCACCTAGAGGCACTTTGGATAGTGAAACAGGCAACATATAAATTTAATAAATAAATATATAAATAAAATAAACCAACAATTTTCATCACTCATTTCCTTTAGGCCTTGTCTCCTCTTGTTTGAGCATACATCTACACCAACCCAATGCTACCACATTTGTCTTATTTTTTTTCCCTCCAATATTTTTAGCTTTTATTTCCATGTAAGAAAATTGAAATAAACACACTTTCATACCCATCCACTTTTGCTTCCTTCAACCAATGGGTTATTCCTTAGAACAGGCCACATGCTGCCTTTCTACGGATTTTGCACAGAAAAATTCACTTTCTTGTTTAGGTTGCTTTTCACAATCTATAGAACTGATCATCAAATGCGCAATCACAATTACCTTGGTCTTCAGTACATCAGTTTTCAGATCCATACTACTTTCTGCATCATATAGTACTTTGAAGTTTATTGAACTTAGAACTTATCATACAGCATTATTACCATAGTAACATTCACTGCAAACCACACAGATTCTAAGCTCATAACATATCGTCTACATTCTGAAATACATGTCATGTATTTTCCACATCCATTCATGTCTACACTAAACCCATTTCTAATATCACCATAAGCATTCATATACTGTAATTTATCTACAAATACTTTAAACATCTTACACCTTGCTCAATTTTAACCATTCACTATGCATCCTATTTATTCTCACAAATATTTCATCAAATACACTTTAAAGCATTTAGCAATCAAAATTCAACTGCTTATTTAATTACAACTCCAGCAAATGTTCACATAATTCAAGCTCATTTACTGTCTCAAAAGCAATATTTCTCTGTCACATTCATACATTCTCAATGACCTGCTGAAGAACAAAATTCTGGTCTGCATACTCCTGTCCAACATAAACCACACCTCTCTTCCCAGATATTATTCGCTATTCATTCATTCATTCATTATCCATTAACATCTCCTATACTGGCTGATGAAACTCAGCTTTATATCTCTTCCTCAGGCCCTTTGAGTGATGCTGTGGATGTCCTATCTCTGGAGGCTGTTGGGGACTAGGGCAAAATGGGTTCTGACTCAACCCTAGCAAGGCGGAGTGGCTGTGAATATTTGGACCCCCCAGAGACAAGGTTTTTAATTCTAGGTGGGATTGTGCTGCCTCAAATAGACCCAGAGTGCAATGTGTGGGGCCTACAGGACTCGCAGCTTCTGTTCAAAGAACAGGTGGCAGCCATGGCTAGGAGGGCCTTTGCATACCTTCGAGCTGTGGGCCAGATATACCAATACCTGGACAGGGAGGACTTGACCACAGTAACTGACACCCTCATAATCTCTAGGTTAGACTACTGTAGCACATCTGTTCATCCCAATCTTTTAGCTATTCAATTTGGGATGAACACCCTTTGAATGGTGTGGGAGTAGGAATGGATTTCCAAAGGAAAAAATTGCAGACTACAGGAACCAGGAGCACTACTCAGGTGACCCTGATGATACAGATAGACCTCCAAGTGCTTCAATGACCCACTAAAAGGATGCAGATTACCAACTGTCTGCAAGGAGTATAAATCCTTCCATTCCCCACTACCTTGTCAGAGCTGAAGAAGCTTCTTGGATGAGAAGCGAAATGTCTTCAAAAGAAAAAACAAGAAAATCCAGTTGCCTATTTAAAAAGCATCTTTGGGATAAAGAGCTAAACAATCACCATTCTCATATATTCTTGGGTCTCCAAATTGTCCAACAATTTTTTCTGTACTCTCTCTTCTTGTTTTCCCCCACCCATTTAAGCCACCTAATGGAGGACTCCCAGATCACATTCATTGAGAATGTTGCACAATTTTTCCCAAACTTCTTTCATTAGGTCCGTTTTATTGAAAAGTAATTGATTCTTACTTTCCTTTGCACCCACAACAATCAAGAGACTAAATGTCTATTGAGATTCTCAGTCATCCAAATCATGGTTGTCCCAAAAGTGCTTTTTCAAAAGGCAACTGGACTTTGTTTTTTCCTGGAAAAAGCAAAGTCCAGTTGCCTTTTAAAAAAGCACTTTTGGGACAACGGACTAATTTGTTTCTTTTGGCTTACATTTCAGACCTTTCATTTGGAATTAAACTTTGGTCTAGCAAACTTATACAAGTTGCTTTAAAAAAAAACAGTAGCTAATTTTTCATTCTCAAGGCTAATTCAAGGCACTGATTTAATTTTAAACCCCTGAAAAATTTGCTTCCTCTTAGATCAATTTTATTTTTCAGTGAGATCTATAGTTATAGATTTACAGATTAGAGGACCGCTGAGCTCTCATCCCAATTGTGTCCTTCCAAGAAAGACTGATGGCAGATCATGCTATTTCTTTGCTACCAAATCATAGCATTCCTTTTGACCTACGCATTCTTATTTTAATATATTTTTATTGATTGGTTTTAGTTATTACACTTGTTATTTTAAATTTTATGGTAATTATATAATATTTCTATTTTTCTAATCTTGTTAACTTTATGGATGAAAGTCAGTTTATAGATTTCTACAAAGATCAAAAAAACCTATATAAGTTTGTATTAATGCATAACTGTACTGCACAGGAAGAGTGGGCACATCTGTAGTAAATGTATTCACTTAGAATAAATCTATAAAATACTGAATATGAGAGGAACTGCATTAAAAAAAGATGTAGGGAATAAATCTTTTATTTTATTGATAGACGTGTACATGCTACATTAAACAAAACAGGTATATAATATTCCATTATCTGTTCATTAAGAAACTACCCACGGTGCTTTCCAAGGAAGGAACAATCCATCAAAATTATTTTCATGTTAAGCTTAATTAAATTAATGTGTACATTAGCCAGGTAAGTTGGAAAGACACTAGAAAGAAGAAGTGGGAAGAATACCATATAGTAAAGTTTTTAATTGTATCCTTTGTTCATAAAATTGAAATCATTCACATATACTAAGGGGCATGCTGGACGCAGAGGAAATGCAAAAATCAAACTCAAATCACAACCAAGATTAGCATGTTTAGATATGAACATGGGATTCAAACTTGTATGCATTCAGTATATTTCCCCTTTACAGATAGCATGAAAAGTAGTGCCAGTGAAGGATGATCCCAGTGCCAGGGCACATAATTTTACTGTAATTCCACATAACTATAATCCCATGAGGGAAATAATGCCTGAATAGTCTTTTTCAGACATGCCGCATTGGACTGGCTGCTGACCTAACCAATATAACTGTAATATTATATTTGACTAAAGGTTTTTTCACAGGCTCCCTTTCAAATGTTCACACAAAACACAGAGAAATTAATAAAATGCCATTCTTATCTTATGTCTCCTGCACTGTCAGATTCTTCCTCCTGGCTAAAATCAGTGTGATACTGACACATATAGATGAGCTACACTCAAAGAGATTCAATCTTTCTCTCTGACATAGGCAAACAAAGATGCAGAAGAACATATTATGGAAGAAATTCCATCATTTTTCTTCCCAAAGAGCATCATTACATTTCTTCCAATAAAAAAAAGAATGAAAGGTAAATGAAATATATTGCAAATAACTTGAGTTTGACTTAATTTGGATGAGAAATGCAGGTAGTCCTCGTTCATTTGGTGACCTTTCAAAGTTATAACGGCACTGAAAAAAGTGACTTATGACCATTTTTCACACTGACAACCATTGCAGCATCAAGTGATCATGTGATGGTCATGTGATCAAAATTCAGATGCTTGGCAACTGACTCACGTTTATGATGGTTGAAGTGTCCCAGGTTCATGTGATCACTTTTTGTGACCTATTGACAAGCAAAGTCATCGGGGAAACCGGATTCACTTAACAATCATGTTACTAACTTATCAACTGCACAAATTCGCTTAACAAAGGTCGTAAAATGGGGCAAAATTCACTTAACAAATGTTTCGCTTAGCAACAATTGTGCTGAATTGTGGTCATACGTCGAGGACTATCTGTATTCTAAATTGCGATTGCTTCAAAAGTAATAATGATTTCTATTATCCTATTAGTATACGTAGATTCCACCCAGATTTTCTTAAAGCAATCCTGCACTTTTTATGTTACTTTCTCTCATAATCTTAGGTTATCAGTTTTTATCTATTTTGTATGTATGTGTATGTAAGTTTCTACAATACACATTCAGCTGGGTCAGATTGTCCTAATCCAGTATTGTCTTTGGTTCCCTTTTCTTTCACTTTACCCACTATCAGTTCTGAAAACTCTCAAGTCTGAGTTTTCCTGGCAGGAATAATTCATGTCTTTATTACCTTGTACTAAGCATGGAGGGGACACGGTGGCTCAGTGGCTAAGACGCTGAGCTTGTTGATCAGAAAGGTCGGCAGTTTGGCGGTTTGAATCCCTAGCGCCGCATAACAGAGTGAGCTCCCATTACTTGTCCCAGCTTCTGCCAACCTAGCAGTTCGAAAGCATGTAAAAATGCAAGTAGAAAAATAGGGACCACCTTGGTGGGAAGGTAACAGTGTTCCGTGCACCTTCGGCATTTAGTCATGCCGGCCACATGACCACGGAATCGTCATCAAGACAACGCTGGCTCTTCAGCTTAGAAACGGAGATGAGCACCGCCCCCTAGAGTCGGGAACGACTAGCACGTATGTGCGAGGGGAACCTTTACCTTTACCTTACTAAGCATGGGCTGCCTTTGAAGACAGTGCAAAAGTGGGACTGATAACTGGAACTAACAGATTCCAATTGGTGGCCACCACACTGGCTTTGAGTTTACTTCCAGATCCAGTTGAAAGTGTTTGTTATCACATTTATCTATTGGCATCCAACTAACTCAGGAATCATTTTTTCTACCAGCCCCATGTGATCATGGAGAGAGTCCCTACCCTTTGGAACGCTATGCCTTTCCCAAGGTTAGGAATGACCCTAACTTTCCACTGTTTACGAAAGCTTTAAAAACGTAATTACTTTGCAAGACATATGAGTCATGACAAAAGAATAGCCTGGGTTAGTAAGATTTAGTTTGATTTTGTCTTAATGCTTTTGCCTTGAGTCCTTTGTTGTATTAGTTTGTTTCTTTATAAATAAATCCTGGAGACAGAAAGGATTTCACTTGAAAGAAATTTGTAGGTAAAACATGTATGCCAGTTGTATTATTTATGTCAACATTGATTTATACCAGGCAAAAATGAAAGCAAATTTGATATAGGTACAAACTTTCAGAAGTGGCTGTTAGTAATATTCCTAACTATGCAGAAGTGCAACTGATTTCCCCCATCTCCGAGATACTGTGCGCTTATTTGGTTTACAACCTGTTGTGTTCCATCTGCATTCATGGGGATAAGACAACTTCATGGATGAACCGTAACAATGGCCTTAAAAATCATTTTAAAATTTTTCAAATTATTATTTTCTTTCAAAAAAATGTGTAAACATAAATTGTTTTACAAATACTGTATATCTGTATAGTTCTTTCAGGTATTCAAGCATGTGAACAATCTATATTAATCTTTTTTTCTTCTTTCTTTATGTTGGAATGGAAATAAAAGAAAAGGATGGCTGGATGTACAAGATTAATACCAGGTAAGCGTGGATACATTGTGCCTATTTAAAGGATCTGGAATCCAAATAACAAAAGAAAAACAAGGTCTGATTTCAGATAACCAGATTTCCTGATATCATATCCAGTTTAGCCCTCCATAAATACTATCCTGGTCTAAAACCTGGTTATTTTGTTTGCCATTGAGGGTCTCTGTTGACAATTGTAATATTGGATAGAATCCTTTAAGTTATTGTTGTAAAGAAAAAATATAACTCGTCACATTTATGGGCTGCTGTTTTAAAGATACATAATGTAATCACATAAAGCAGCGGTTCTCAACCTGTGGGTCGCAACCCCTTTGGGGGTCGAATGACCCTTTCACAGGGGTCGCCTAAGCGTGCGCTAGCCCGCCATCTTGGTGCCATGCCCCCTTTGTCACCTCATCGCGCGGGGGGAGGGGGAGGGGAGGGGGTCACGGCGGCGGGAGGGGGTCGCGGCATTAGGAAGGTTGAGAACCACTGCGAGCAGTGGTTCTCACCCTGTGGGCCGCGACCACTTTGGGGGTCGAACAACCCTTTCACAGGGGTCGCCTAAGCGCGCGCTAGCCTGCCATCTTGATGACTGGGGGGGGGGGAGGGGGTCACGGCGGCGGGGCGGGGGTCGCGGCATTAGGAAGGTTGAGAACCACTGGCATAAAGCTTATACAGGTAGTCCTCGACTTACAACAGTTCATTTAGAGATTATTCAAAGTTACAACAGCACTGAAAAAAGTGACTTATGACTGTTTTTCACAGTTACGACCTTTGCAGCATCCCCATGATCATGTGATCAAAATTCAGATGCTCGGCAACTGGTTCATATTTATGACATTGGCACTGTCCCAGGGTCATGTGATCACCTTTTGTGACCTTCTGACAAGCAAAGTCAATGGGGAAGCCAGATTCACTTCACAGCCGTGTTACTAACTTATCAATTGCAGTGATTCACTTAACAACTGAGGCAAGAAAGGTCATAAAATGGTGCAAAACTCACTTAAGAAACATCTCACTTAACAACATAAATTTTCGGCTCAATTGTGGTCATATGTCGAGGACTACCTGTATGCTAGCCAATTTTTTTTTTTACACGTTAGCTTAACTATTAACCAACAAAGTTATTAGGAAATGGATATAATGTGCTGCAGATGTTACAACTGAATGTAAATATTATTCAAGGGCTGTAAAACTGGCCTTTTCCTCATGGTTTTATAGCTTAGAAATCACAGGTCTTGTGTTGCTGAGCTACCTTGCTGGCTAATATATCATCTGGATCTGAAGAGCATAATGAATTCTATATTGATGGACTGTATGAATCAGCTAGGTTGGAAATAATTTATCTTTTCCATTATCTAAACTACCTTTGGGTTTTATATCTGGGTCACTGAATACTCTGTAGAAAACCTCTCTAGCTTTTTTTACTTTCTTTTTCTTAAGTACCGGTATCTGGATTTTAGTAGCTGTTGCCTAGGTGGAGGCAAATTAATTTTAAGTGGGTTAAATTAAATGTAACCTGAAAGTGAGGATGATTCCTGGCGATTTTTCCAGAATTATTTGCTAGATAGTACTGGATTTGAAATTTTGCATTTTAGATGGAAAAAGTATTTTTCTATCACCACCCTTTCTTTCTTTCTTTCTTTCTTTCTTTCTTTCTTTCTTTCTTCCTTCCTTCCTTCCTTCCTTCCTTCCTTCCTTCCTTCCTTCCTTCCTTCCTTCCTGCCTTCCT
>QLTV01004146.1:4600927-4648151 GCA_003457575.1 Thermophis baileyi
CGTTCCTGAGAATGCTGGTGAAGAAGAAGAAGAGCTCCATCCGGGCCAGGTTTTCCCTTAACCAGACTCTCGGTCCTGAAAAGGCAGAGTGAAGGAGAAGCCATTCAGACAGCTGAAGGCCGGCGAATTATTCCAACCACTGGACCCATCTTGGTCCTTCACAAAATGATCCTAAATTTTACTAAATTCTTTTTCTCTTTCTTTTTTTCTCTTTTTTTTTTTTCTTTCTTTTTTCTTTCTTTCTTTCTTTCTTTTTTTCTTTCTTTCTTTTTCTTTCTTCTTTCTTTCTTTCTTTCTTTCTTTCTTTCTTTCTTTCTTTCTTTCTTTCTTTCTTTCTTTCTTTCTTTCTTTCTCTGAAGTGCCCTTAAGTATGTAATAAAGTACTCAGATTTTTCTGATTTTAAAAGATAGCAAAATAGTTTTGTTTACATTTATTCTAGTTTCAGAGAGGAGAAATCACTAAAAGTGGATGCATTTTCTCTTTGTGTTTGTGCTCTTTTCTTATAAAGTTCAAATTGGAGTTGCACGTACAAGCCAAATGCTATTTTTCTCTTGACATGATCCCCCCAATGGCCTGTGATAAATTTGGAATCACATAAAGAAATGAGGATCACTCTAGCCACCATCACTGATACAAAGAATGTAGTAATTAACTATCTTCGGTGCAAATACTGTGATTTAGAATTAAAACTAACAGCTCCTCTCTTTTCTACACACTGGGAAAAAAACTAGGAAAAATATTCCAGTATACCCAATCTATAACTTTATCGCTGTTTGCATACCTAACAATATTAGTTTAGCAGTAGTTTAGATCATTCTCTGGAAATATTTGCATGTTAAAAGCTGAAACCGAACATAATTCACGGCTATATGCCTCGAAGTCTTGTTCACAGCAGCATCCCAGAGTCAGGTAGCACTGGGAATATAGATTCACATAACAACTGCTAGTTAATATCTATTTGCTACTGTAATTTTGTGCATCCACCTTGCTGCTAGTCATCTCTTCTTCTGTTTCCATTCATCTTTCCCAGAATTATAGACTTCTCCAGAGACCTAGGTCTTTGCATAATGTATCTAAAATAGGATAATTTGAGCTTGGTCATTTGTGCTTTGAGTGAGAACTCTAGATTGATTTGTTCTGTGCTGCCTCATTCTGGCAGTGGGGAGAGGGGGGAAATGTTCCTGGGACGGATGAGCAAAGAATGCGGGTAGTATATGCCAAGGGTTAATCTCTCATCCCAGACTAATTTCCTGGCAGCAGTGCAAATGGGACAGGTGACAGTTTGGCTCTTACTAAACCCAGACAAGTCATATATTTTGAGCCCTACAATAGTGACCACCATGGGATGGAATCTACAACACAATAACTACTTGATCTGCTCTGACTTTTGAAGCTTCCAGATGACCCACTGGTAGCTAGAATGCATTTATAGCACTCCAGAGACATCAGGCACCATGTGTCTACTAGGCCTGAGCTTCTGATCAAGGATGCTGGGTGCTAATTCTAGATTTCTCTGAAGAAACTACACTAAGGAAATGTCCCAAAGGTGCTTTTTCCAAAAGACAACTGGATTTTCTTGATTGTTCTTTGAAAACGTTTCGCTTCTCATCCAAGACGCTTCTTCAGTTCTGAACTGAACTGAACTGAACAGAACTGAAGAAGCTTCTTGGATGAAAAGTGAAATATTTAAAAAAAAACAACCACCAATAAAGTCCAGTTGCCTTTCGGAAAAAGCACCTTTGGGACAACTATGACCTGGATGATTGAGAATCCTCATAGGCACCAAGGAAATGTATTCAAAGCTTAAAAAACAAATGATATTTTAAAATCAGGTTTTTGGAAGGGCTGTCTCTGCCAAGTTTTCCCCAAGGCCAATTGCTCCCAGTCTCCCAGAAAAAGTACACATCATGTGACAAGCAGACTAGAAATGAAGCCCTATTATGAGTTTGAAAAAGGGAAGGGTACATATAAGAGGCAAGAATGCTTATGATTTATTTTCTTCTTCCTTGCCCTACTGGCTGATTAAAGCAGAGGAGGTTTTGAATGGGTATGTAAGGAACAGAGTAAATTTTTAAATAATAGAACTTAGCCCAAATTATGATTTAGTGAATGCAGTGCTATCTCAGTTTCACCTACTTGGGATGAAATAGATGATAGATAAATAGATTAACATTAGATCAGCAATCAAGAAGCAAACACTACCCCAATCAAGGAACAATAAACTCAGACAAGCAAGCTAACAGTAAACAACAGTCTAATCAAGGAACCACCAAAAAATACTCTCACTAACATTGACAGGGCAAGCCATCAATATATAAAAAAAGAGCAAACCCCACTCACTTCTAATACTGATAATGTTACCTAGTTTGTTAATGAAACATGTGAAGGAAACCATGAAGCTCAGACAGTGCCAAGGATCAGGGCTGTCAAACTCGCGGCCCGTGGGCCGGATGCATCACACGCTGGCCACGCCCACACCTGGTTTAGTGAAGGGGAAAAAAGTCACGATATGTCACGTGACGATGCTGTGACGACGCGAGTTTGACATGCTATAGATGATACAAACTCTGTATCCAAAATGGCTTCAGACCCAGCTTATATTCTGAAACGTCCCTGGTTGCCCTTTTTGCTGATCTTTATGAAGAACTACACTGTTGGTACACTGATTTATGAGTAGCATTTGATAACATCAAATATGGCATTATTTAGGACTACTTGTGTAGGATACTAAATTACAGTGATTCAAGTTGTCCCTTAGAATCAGTTTGAGAAAGATGTTTGATGCCTTGGCTTTTTGTTTATTGCGCCTTGTGAGCATTTGTTTTACTCTCTATTTTTATCTATATAAAAATATCAGGGATTAAGGATGCATTCTCATTAATCTTCATATGTAGCATGGAAGACTACCGGTATTTCTCTTTTACTTCCACGACAACAAAAAAAACTAGTTCAGGTTTTGAAACACTGTTTGAAAGTATCAACAGAGATATAAAGCAGATATGATAGAGGAGACACAGGCATCTGGTACAAATCACAATGACACCACACCACAATGTGCATTCCCCCTCACCCCAACACTGAGATGAACTAGGATGCTCCATCAATTTCTAGAATGCATTTTATAATTGACGTTAAATATTGTAAGCTATTCTGAATGGTATATAAGCACTAGAAGGAAGATATAAATATTTATATAATACATAAATCTGCATTCGCCCCCTGTCATCGAGAAAGAAGAAATGCAAATTGTAGTTCTAAATGATTGTATTTATGTCTGCTAGTGACATTTTTCTGTCAGTTGCAGCTTTACTCCATATAGTATATGATAACAAGAGGAATGACTTCATGGAATTTTTTTACCTGCTTAAACAGATAAATGTTTCTATTTGTAGGGGAAAAATCATACATTATAGAGGAGTGTCCATCCAAATGATTTGTTTTACTGGCTGTATGTATGAGTCATAATCTTATCTCTGAGGGGAAAAAATCCCTCAGAAACACTGACAGAATCACTGAGCCTCAGGTGTTTTTTTTTTTTTAAGCCCTAACTTTCCATTTTGTCAAGAGTTTAATTAATATGGCAAAATGACATTAATCTTGATGCACGCTGAAGCAGCAGGAATGAGTGTTGCCTTTCCAAAATAATTAAACTGTATAGCAAGAAATGAAAGAAGGGAATCTAACTTGAGTAATTATATAAATCCTTCCCCTGAATTCTCAGTAAATAAATTAAGGGCTCTTTGATGAAGTTGTTTTAGGCATAACTTGACAGGAAAGGTGACTAAATTCTGTCTATCCTTCAAGAACTGGGAAGAAGGATTTAAAAAAAAAAAAAGCTGGGGAAACAAAATTGTTTGGATCCGTCTTTCAGCTCACTCATTTTGATTCCTCCAGTCTACAATTATAGGAAGACTTCTCTTCAGCATTCTATTCATTCTCCACATTCAAAGATTAGTAAAAGATGTGATGTTTGGAAACTCCTAAAGGCAGACTTTATGCAACATACTACTGAGAGGTTGACTGCTTTAATTACAGGTTGCTCTCTGCCATTTGTTGCTTCACTTATGGATGGGTGACATTGGTATAGTTATAGCCTGAAGAAGTATAAACGAGCAGCAAGAAAGGTTGACAATGGCAAAAGCAGTCAGTTTTTTCCTTGGATTTTAAAGAAATGAGTTACTTCATGTTTGCAATTCTGCATGGAGTATTCTCTGTGCAGGTTTCAATTTGAAATGCTTTAGGAAAAGTTAGCTAGAAGTGTATTGTCTTCTAGCATTCTGCATGCTTTGAAAATGATTTGGAGGAACAGCTTTAGAACTTGCATTGGCCCTGCACTTCTTTGCAATTCATTAAAGCAGACCTTTTCCCCAAAGGTTTCTGCATAAGCTTAAAAAAGATCTAGTTGTTTAACTCATTATATTTAATGCGACTCCTAAAGCAGCCACATATTTCTTCAGACTCTCGGGAAAACTGAAAAAGACAGATTTTAGACAGATCTTTAGAAAAGACAGATTTTTTTTTTTTGCTTGCCTAAGATTGGGAGCACTTCAAGTTCATTCTCAAAGCATGTGTTGTGCTATGATTTTCATCCTGTGGGTTTATATTCCACAAATAAGAATATAAAATTACGAGGATGTGAAATACTGTAAAGATCCATCAAATACCAACAGTATCCTTGTTGTTTCATCTAGATTCTACACAGGGGTGTCAAACTGGTGGCCCATGGGCCGGATGCGTCACGTGGAGGCCACGCCCACCCCAGCTCCGCGAATGGGAAAAACGTCACGAAACGTCACGTGATGGCAACGTGACGTGGCAAGTTTGACACCTGTGATCTAGAAGGACTAGATCGAATATCCTTAGGCAGGAGTAGAGCATCTGTAGCTTTTCAGATATTGCTGAACAACTTTACCCATGGTGGCTGAGAATTTAGTAACATTTGAAAGCCAGATGTTTCTTTGGATTTCTTACAGAAGCATAGATTTCAGTTGAACAGTAGGAGAAACATTTTGACAGTAAATAAGAATTCAATAATTGAATTAATTATTAATTCAATAATAATTGAATTAAGGTAGGAACGTGTATTTGCAGATGCTCTTGCTTTCTAATTCCTGCATCAAGTGAGAAGTTGGTCGCAGTGCCCTAGAAGTTTTCCATTCAATTCTACAACAACTTTTCTTCAGTTCCAGACAGTATTCCTTGAACAAAATATAACTGTTTTCAAATCCCAAGTTGTTTCAACCCTGATATAGCAGTTTTTGAACCCTTCTAATTTGGAACCTATAGACTATATAAAACAAGTGTCACTGTATTTCTACAGGGCTTAAAACAGAAAATCAATTGTCTTTTCTAATTTAAAAGCGATCATTGTTTCTAGATTGTGAGTTCCAGTTTTGATGGGAAAATTTAAGTAATCATTTGCTTCAACAACACTTACCCCATCCTGGTTGAATATTTTGGCCCCAAAATCCATATGACCCCCACACACTATCTTTTCAAAGAACAACAAAGATCTAGTTTCTGGAGGTATGAATTATTTTAATCCTCATATGTAGTTTTGTCAATACTTATGCTTCTACTATCATTATTAATGGTAATAATGTAATAATGTAGTATTGAGATACTGTAGGTAGGTAGTACTGGGCTATATACAAAACAGTTGATGAAGTACGGATAGTTTCTTATATTTTTCCTGATATAATGAAATGATTACGATGTTGCATTAAAATATGTTGACAAATCAATTATCTAGTTCAGTTCTGCAGCTCTGATACCCCAATGAAAGAAAGGTACCTGGTCTAGATGCTTTTGTGCAGATTCGTCCATTCCCATATAGACCTATTGGACATCGGCCACAGAAGTATCCAGTCTTTGGAGGTTTGCGGTCAACACACAGCACTCCAGGAAAACAAGGTCTATTAGCACAGTTAGTAAGAGATGGTAGGACTCCTGCATGACCTGAAGGAATATCCAAGACCATTGCTAATTTAAAAATAAATCAGGGAGCAAATATCAGCACTGGCTAAGGCTTTCTGATCCTTTTATTCTTTCAAAACATAATTAATGCTAGAGGCCCCCAAATTGTGTGCCAAGTATAAGAAAACCCTAAAGGCACCACATATCAACCAGCTGTTTCTCATTAAGGCAAGATTTATTAGCCCTCTAATTACATGTTGTAAAGTTTGGGAATTCAAAAGTGTGTGGCATTTATCAGGGGTGAAATTGATTTTTCTTCACTGCTAGGAACACCTAGGTGGAGAAGTTTCATTAGTCAGGGGGCAAACTACACATTTCCCTGCAGGATTATATAATGAATTCCCAGAGGCTTCCTCTCCTTTGTGAGGCATCTACTGGAAGGGTTGTTTTGCAATAGAGAAGAAAGAGTAGAGGAAGTCATGCTAACTCAACCCCTTCTTGCCTGATGTTTTCTCCTTTAAACTCCCTCACTCTGCTTTTACCTTACTTACAATATGGCTGTGGAATCACCCAGAAGGTGAAGATATTGTGAAACAGACCATACAATGAATTAACCCATAATATGATTTGTTTACCTTTTACTTTATATGTTGTTTGAACCCTGACTTTAAGAGTCCTTTGGGAGTTGGGCAGCATACAAATATAATAAATAAATAAATAAATGATGTATAAATAAGGGATATGGCTTAGTGTCGTGCAAAACTATCCAAACATGATTTATTAATTAAATCAAAGTTAATCAAACCATGACCTAGTAATTGTGTGAATCCAACTGGTGATTCAGAGGAAAAAGACTGTCAGGATAAAATGATATTTATTTTCCCTCTTTTCCCATTTCAGTGACTGATTTACAAAAAAGAAGAATTCATTTGGGGCTTTATTATTTGCAGATAATTACTTGGTTCGTACACTGTGTTCAATTATGAATACGCCCACAACTGACCAGATTCATATATCATCTTAAACCATAAAATAGCTTACAGAATTATTGGGCTCATACAATAAAAAAGCAAGTGTTGCACATTTGCTTAGTGCAATGTGCAAAACCAGCCAGCATAAGATATACATGGTCTCACATACAACTGTTTTCAAACAGACAACTTTCTGGAAAGTAAGAATGGGAAAATGGGATGTTGTTTTGCTTGAAGGTTTTCTAAAGATTTCATAGTCAGAAACAAGATACTGCACTAGGTGATTTTGTTTAAACCTAGAAGAGTGCTATTTATGACTCCAAAGAAGAAAGGAAAGGTATGACTTATGACTCCAAACCAAAGGCTAAGACAAAAACCCAAACCATTGACAATAGGAGTCTAGTGCAATTTCTTTTTCCTAATGGAGTTCTATTCTGAATATTTTATATTTTGTTAATTAGTAGATATAATTGATCTAACAAGATGGGCACATGCCAAGTGGAGCTGAGTCAGGCAGGAATCTGTTCATCGCGTAGCATCAACATTGCATCTTCTCAAAGAACTTTTTAAGAACCATGGCCAAAACTGATTGTCTGCCTTCCGATTGTCTGCTCTATCCATTGTACAAACTTTCTTTAAAAGTTATCTTTGTGCTGTGTTCAAACTCTCTCTGTTTAGATTGATATGCAGTGACTGCTTAGGAAAATAGTTTCACATAAGAGCTGACAGCTTGGAGCAGAACTCTTTGACACCCATCTAATTAGACTATACTTACCATGGACCTTGCTGTTATTAACATACTTAATTGCTGACAAAGTCCTTGCTTCTTGGCCTTTCTCAAGCTGTTTACTTTCACTTGTTTTCCATTCACCTTTGATATTATGATGATTAGTAATGAAAGCTTCTATTCTGTCAGCAAAGTCTTCAGCTGCAATGATAGAGAGTGGAGGTGAAAAAAGGCATGGCATTTGTTTTTGCTGTGATTATTGATGGAGGTGAATGCTAACATCATATCACGTTATCCTCCAGGTTATTTATCCCCCCCAAGACAAGTGTGGAATCAAAGAGATTGAATGAGTTACCATCTGGGATTTCATTAGAACAGGATCTCATTTAATATCCACATACAGTGGAGGATCCAGAAGTAGAGGCAGACAATTCAAATGGCTTATAGAATAGTGGCAGGTGTACAGCTGGAGCAATGAGTAACACATTCGCTTGACCAATTCTAAAAGAAAATCATGCTGGCTTGACTCCATCTGCCTACCCATGGACGATTGCCAAACTATACCACACCAACTCCAGGCAGCAGCTGGCTCAAGAAGAGTACTTTGGATACTGTTGCTTGAAGTGCTCAAAGAAGTAAATCAACTAAATTGTCCATCAGGGACCATTTAAAATATTAATTTCCTTCAGTAAGTTACAGAATGAATGTTCCACTTGGAGCCATGTTTCAAAGCAATTAGCTACGGGCTAGCTTTATTGGAAAGGTATGTGTGAATATTTTAAGTCAAATGGAAGAAACAGTCAGTCATGGTGGCGCTCTATACTTGAATTAGTAAAAGTTTTCAAGAACCCTGGGTAAATTATAGAAAGAGGAGGAAGAGGAGAATCACTGTATATAGTTTACATAATATATCTTACATAGGCAAAAGAATTTCAATAGCTTCCCCCCCCCCTTTCTGGCACGACGTGATTGTTATTTCTTCAGTAAATCACACAAGTTGTTACACAACTTTATGAGTTGAAGAGCAGTTTTTAGATTAATCCCATCCTCAGGAAAATTCAGATCAGAATGAAGTACCAATCATAACAGAAAAACCACTACAATCTGATGAACAAAGAAATGTAATTCTGATGCCACTGCACTAAATCAAATCAAATTCTTGGGTGGGAAATGCTGATTTTGCAGTCCAATGCCTATTTTCTAACAACAGAACACAACTCCACATTCTCTTCTAATATCACTGCTTTGGAACCCTTAGCTACTGAAGTGTATATATTTCAGTGTTGTGTTGTACTCATATTCTGCAATCTTTGACTGATGAAAAGTTGATTTTCTTTATTTAAGACTGCTGCCACCAAGTATAAGGGTATGTTAATCTTTGGAACACATTTGGAATTTTGAGACTTTGTGGTAGATGCAGAGTTGTCATGGGAATTTGCTAATGAACAACACGGCTACTATTCATGGACATAAGATGTTCGTCCATCATGTTCGAAGAGGACCTTGACATCTAACAGGTTGTGGGCTGTCCACGATGTGTCCGCAGGTGACTGGTAAGGCCTATACGGGCATGAAATGTTCTGCCACATGTCGGGCAGACATGTGTGGGCACCACTGTTGCATTTGCAGCTCTGGCTTTGCGGAGTGCTCGCTTCTCTTGTGCTATGGTTGTTCTTCTGTCCTCAGATGTCTGGCAGCCTTCGTGGATCAGCGTGCGCCATGTTGATCGATCTTGTGCCAGGGTTTCCCAGGAGGTGGTGTTGATATCCAGGGACTTGAAGGAGACTTTTAATGTGTCTTTGTATTGCTTTCTTTGTCCCCCGTGCGATTGCTTTCCTTGAGACAGCTCATCATAGAGGAGCTGTTTAGGGATGGGATGGGCTGGCATCCTTGCAACATGGCCTGCCCAGTGTGTCTGGGCTTTCATCAGCAGGGTGTGAACTGATGGCAGGCCTGCTCTGGAGAGGACTTCTGTGTCTGGCACCTTGTCCTGCCACCAGATCCTCAGAATTCTACGGAGGCAGGTCGTGTGGAATTGGTTCAATTGCCTAGCGTGCCTCCTGTATACAGTCCAAGTCTCACTGGCATACATTCACAGACATGGTGAATCACTAAAGGCAGGTTAGTCTTTCAGATGCTGTCTAGAATCTCAATGGGGCTTTGGTAAAGACTTCTCAAGACATACCAGTAAATAAATATGATGCTACTTGTGCTTTGCACCAGTTTGCCTACTTTCTTTTAATATCTTCCATTTTAAAAAGAGTCTCTTAAAAAATCAGATGAAACAGGTCTGGTGGACAGTAAGTCCTGGGCCCATAAATTCTACATTGCCTATCTCTGACTTAAGAAACAAGGACAACATGGTCTTTTTAGGTTCCTGGTGCAAAAATGACAGTATAGCATTGGATAGGTCAGATAGAGCATAGAAGTGGATTGGGGACCTTTCTACTTTTCCTGTAGCTTCATGACTTTCTAGCCTGCTATATAGTACATAGTGGAATCTGGTTTGCATAAAGGGAGGAACCGTTGTTTAAATCAAAGTGAGTTGATTGGTCGATTGGTTAAGCATAAAAGGATCTTTTAGCAATAGCACTTAGACTTATATACCGCTTCATAGTGCTTTACAGCCCTCTCTAAGCGGTTTACAGAGTCAGCATATTGCCCCCAACAATCTGGGTCCTCATTTTACCCACCTCGGAAGGATGGAAGGCTGAGTCAACCTTGAGCCGGTGAGATTTGAACCGCCAAACTGCAGCTAGCAGTCAGCTGAAGTAGCCTGCAGTGCTGCACTCTAACCACTGCGCCACCTCGGCTCTTTTCCCAACTTTAAGCCAGGCATATTTCAGAACCATAACTTTTTCTTTCTTTACCAATGTCACTGAACATTTGCTATGAAAAAATAATTTTGCAACCAATAACTACTTTCATTATTTCTGTAAGGTAATTTAAATGAGTGGTGTACAACTGCTGTATCAGATGAAGCATTTTAATATCCTGAGAGTGTGCAAATAAACAGCCACATTTCAGTTAAGGGCAGGATTTTACTTAGGCATTAAATGAATCTTCCTTTCTCCAGTCACACTTAACAGAATTAATTCACACAAGAACACCAAAAACACTTCAAGGCAACCACAAATGTCCTGAAACAAGGCAAAGACTAGAAAATAGTTTCTATAAGGTAAAACTGTAAACCAAGGGAACACTGAATCAATATTATAACAGATTGGTCATGTTTTCTAGGATTTTTCAGCTCTAGGCCATTGTTTTTGTCTCCATACATAACCTGTTGTTTGTATAATTAACAAAAAAGAGGAGTAAGAGGAGGAGGAGGAATGCTCTTGGATAGCTCATTTAATTGTTTTCCACACTGAAGGTTAATAGTCAGGTATACATGAACAGAAAAACCAGAGAGGCAGGAGGTTACATCCTCAGGAGCATTCATAAATTATTTTATGCATAATGAAGTAAACGATTTATTGAACTTCCTCTGTAACACTAGCTTGGGATTCTCTGGGCATTTTTTCCCTTGAGGATGGGGTTAATCTAAAAAGTTCTGTTCATCTCATAAAGTTGTTTAACAACTTTTATTGATTTACTGAAGAAATAATAAACTTGTATTTAAGAGAAGAAGCAACAATTAAAAACAAGGATAATGTAAAGCAGTGGTTCTCAACCTTCCTAATGCCGCGACCCCGCCCCGCCACCGCGATCCCCTCCCCGCACACGATGAGGTGACAATGGGGGCGTGGCACCAAGATGGTGGGCTAGCGCGCGCTTAGGCGACCCCTGTGAAAGGGTCGTTCGACCCCCCACAGGTTGAGAACCGCTGATGTAAAGCAATCACATTTAAAGTTTGGAAGGACTTTGAAAGACTATAGAGAAAAACTTAGACAATGTATTCAGAAATATATTTTAATGAAAGAATGAGGGAAGAATAATATCAAAGCATCATTGCCAAAGTTTAAGTTAACCAGCTAAATAATATTGGACTACATCAATGTTCTACTACCAGACTTCTATGTAGAGACTAGGTCTTAGCCTTTCTGTCTTACCTGTGTTTTGATAAGTTCCCATCTCAGGATCAGGATGACCAGATGAGACTGCAAATGAATGTTAGATTCAGTAAATTGCTACTTATGTGTCATGTCTACATTTTCTCATGCCCCTCGGTGAAGGCATTAAATGTTCTTTGTATGCATAGTCATATTGTAGAAAAGTGGATAGTGTTACATGATATAGAATACAGCATACTGAAAATCTCTATTGTTTAGACAATTTATCAGGATAGCAGCCTTATAGTTTCCGTGCTACAAACATAAAAATATGTGGATATTCATAAGCAAAACACATTTTGGGCAGTGTCTGGTTATCATGCCATATGATCTACCTTATTTCTGCATATCCTGTGCAAATAAGACAAATGAACACATATGCACATTCAGAATATGCTTCGATTAATGCCAGTCCAGCATTTATCTTATTTTCAATTCAGTTCAAATTATATTATACACTTTTCTTATTCAGCAAATTTTCATTGAAAAAAATCCTCCTTTTCTTTTTCTAGATACATTTGAATGTATTAGAGATAATCCATATATATATTTGAACAAAGACGCACATATTGCATTATTTTGACTCACAAAATTTATTTTGGGGTTGAGCCCATTACAATTGTTTCCTTAATTACTGTAACATCAGTAACAAAATACTCACACTTGCAATTTCTACCATCACCTTTCATCCCAATAGGGCAGCTGCCACATTCAAAAGATCCCATAGTATTTGTGCAAGAGACATCAGGAAAACAAGCATTTGCTTCACATTCATTTATATCCTCTTGACAAGTATGCCCTGTGGCAAAAAATAAAGCTTAGGTTAATAAATAGAAAGATGTTGCTACTGCTGTTTAATCCTTTGCTTAAATCTTCATACACATTAGGCAGACTTCCCAGAAGTAGAGTTGGTGAAGATGTCGGTCATTTGTCATTGAAAGCCCCCCAACAGATTCACCTGATGTTGCAGTTGTCTAGTGCCACTAGTGTACTGCTTCCCCAAATGTAAAACTGTGAATGTTAGCCACTCAAATAAAACTAATATATTCCTAAAACCATGTTTCATTATCACCCCTTGGGGTATATGACATTTGTGCTGAAAATACTACTGGGAATTATGTAATTGTGGGCTACAAATTAGTCCTCAGGTTTTAATATCAGTTTGATTGAAAGAAAGAAACAGCTGACAAAGCTTTCCATGATGGAAGCTGTACAAAACGATGTATGAACTACAGATCCAACATTTGTAAGAAAGACAGAAAGCAGTTTATTTGTTTCTTCCTTTGTTAAAAAAGATAGCTGCCCATCTCACCAGAAATGACTTAAGGCGGCATATAACAAATAAAGTAAAACCACAATATTAAAAAATCATTATAAAAAGAATAATTATAAAAATATAATTAGTAAAAATTAAAGAATAATTGAAATGTGAAACTATTATCTTTGGAAACAGTTCTATGAAACTATTCTCCTAAAGTAGTTACTGCATATCAACCTAAACAGAGAGAGTTTGAACACAGAATATAAATAACTTTTAAACAAAATTTCTACTGTAGAGTTGAGGTATTTTATGTCTGAAGGCAGAGAAAAGTAAAGCAACCACATATTAGATATAATAAGGGACCTACCTTAAAATATTGCTGGTTCTCTGTGAAACACCCCCCCCAAATAGATGACATAACCAGGTCTCGAGGCTCTTCCTAAATATTAACAGGGATGGAGCTAACCTAACTTGGGGAGTGGGGGAGAGAATAAGGCAAGCACCATGGCAGGGAAGGTCCCTGGCAGATTTTACTCCCATGTAGAGTGCTTTACCGCAGGGGTCCTCAACCCCTGGTCCATGGACCAGCACCGGGCATGGCATGCCAGAAACTGGGCCATGCAAAGCGAAGCCCCATCCGCGGGATGCAGGCAGCATGCGAAACCACACCCCCTCCGGCCTGCATGATATAAATTCAGGCACTTGGCAACTGGCATGTGTTTATGACAATTATATTTCTTATAATTATCATTATTTCCAATGTTAAATTTAATATTTTTTATTAGCCGCCCAGAGTCCCTTGGGAGTTGGGCGGCATACAAATTTAATAAATAATAATAAATAATAATAATATGTATTCCACTGTTTGAAAGCCATTGATTCTTACAAGCAGAGAGGGTTAATTATTATTCTCCTTCTATCAGCTCTCAGAATTATATAAAAACTTTGGGGATATTCTATTTTCATTTCCCTTTCTTTATTTTAAAACACACAGAAGGAAACACTACCTTTTGCACATAGTTATATGGCAGTAAAAGTTCAGCTCACTCTGAACAATTTCTGAACAGATTGCTGTTTCAATATGGGACAGTGAAATGATTAAGAGGAAGAAATATGAAAATATCTTTCTGACTCCATCAAATATTTTCCTACTGAGCCAGGTATCTCAAGACAGACTATTGTATATTATATTTTCAAGTCAAGTGGAGACTCAGTCAAAATATCAACTGCAGTGTGCACTTTTCCCATGATAAACATTAAACAACTAAATGAACAGCATAGGCCATATTCTAAGTTGTAGGTAAATATTAGGAAAAACAGCATGTATATAGTGGAAAGAACTGCTTTGTTCTTGGACTATGTGGAATGTGGAATATTTCTGGGTAGAAAATATTTGAAGAGGAAGATTTATTGAGACATCCACTTTTTTATATGTCTAATTTCATTAAACGAAAAAGGAATCCTTTTCCCCCACCCCCATCTTTGATGAGTAAAAGTCTTAGGAACAATGGATGACTTTAACCTGGTACTAAAATAATCTCTTCAATTTTATCTATTATCTCCCACAATATTTTTTGCTAAAAGATAAGTCAAAGAACTTCAGGCTTTTAGTTCAAAAGGAAGCTTTAACAATGTTCTCAGAAGACAAGATGATATAAAAATCGCCAAAAGGTTACTGAGCTTTACTAGGAAGAACAGGAAATGATAGCAAGCCAGGTCATATGAGTAAGAACACCTCTATTTAACCCTGAAAGCACCAAGAATGTATGAAGGAATGCTTGATTCAGACACAACAAACAAACAAACAAACCACACTTAGCAGGGATTCTCTTTATTGTCCCATATGATAGTTTCATTAAAAAAACCAAATTGAGATAAATCTCCAGGATACTTATCTGTTATCTGTCTGTGTTATAATCCTTTTGCTGGAACATATATCCAACTGTTAATGTTAACACATTTTCAGATTTGATGCAAGTAAATAATGATGACTAGTCACTAATTGTCTATGACCAGCTGATCTAAAATTAGTGTACTTTGGCAATAGGCACATTTCTCTTCCTAGCTGTGAAAATGCACATGCTCTCAATGCTTTCTCAATCAACATGTACCACTGAAGCAATGCACTAAATTGTGTGTGCTTTTCACGAAGTGAAGAAATGTTTTGATAAACATGGTTCACTCTGAAGCTTATGCTTTACATGTGTATTTGTGTTTTGCTACTGCTACTAAGGACCGATAGCAAACATATGCACTAAATACTTTGAATATCCAAAAACAGATTTGGAATGAGGTCCCAACAAGAGAACCTGTTTATGGAAGTTTAAACCACAAAAGATGCACTCTGGGCCTGCACTCTGTGTAGACATTTCCATCACTCATGCTCATTTTTTAATCTCTGCCTTCTCCTTGTTCCCCCATGCACATCTGTAATTACTATCATCCTGTCAGTGCCAGCAAAATGGGATTTAGAATGCAGTGGTAGATTTGCATGCACAACAGTGCTTCCTACACTTTTAGTAATGAGCTTCTCTAGGGATGATATCTAAAGTGATCTCTGAAGAGCAAGTGTTTTTGTTACTACTATCTGTTTGCTATCATTTGTAAAGGTGTGATGCCATAATGGTCTTGTCACTTGAGCAGTGCAGTGTTACCTGCTCATTAGATTATTGATGGTTTTCTGGGGAATTGAGACAAACACGACTTTATTGCTGTAACAGAATCTGCCCTGGAGTAAAATTATCTACCTCTCAGCTGGTTTTCAGCTCCACTTGCATATAATTTTTCACCTGCTATTAAAATACTGAATGAAATAGGAATGCCTCTCAATCATTTCTTTATTCCTCCCCCCATTTTCCTCATGTTTGCTATTTTCAGCTCAGGAAGCAGCTGCTGAAACAATGAATATTTTATTTAAATGAACTAGAAAAAGGAGAGTAATTGAAGCAGGTGTCTTTCTTTTTCTTAGCAGGCAATATCTTATCACTATGTTCATGTGGATAAAGAAAACAAAATTAGCAGACTAGCATCCAATGAAAATGTCGGAAAGCAATTGCTTAAATTTAAGTTTATGGGGAAATAGGGATAGTTTTTTAAAAAATACTGCAGTGAAGAGCTTCACACAATCTCACAGGATTTCATTTTCATTATACTTTGACTTTTAGATTTGTGAATTAGGTGGTACCCAGCTTGTAGGAGCAAAATAGGAAAAATATTGTGCCAATGTACTATTACCAACCATAGATCTTTGATAACCACTCTGCTATTACATCATCAGTCTTGTGTTCCAGTTGTGTCATGCCTGTAACCTGGCACCCAACATAACCCCAATTTCAGTACCATGTTACTACTTTAGTTTTTCTCCTCCAAAAGAGCATAAGAGCTCTTGTGTCAGAGGGCGCACAGTGTGACTATGTGAAACAACCCAGGAGCAAATACAGTAAACAGAGATTTGTATTTAAATACAAAGTGTAGATAAAGTGGTTTTATGTACAAAGAATATAGACATACACATACTTTAGTCAGACCTCAAACAGCAACCAGCAATTACAGCACGGAAACAGGGAGGGAGAGATATGTCCCAACAGGGCCTCTTCTTATTATAGGCTCTTAAAGTGATAGCAGCCCAAAAACCTTGCTGACTCATTCCCAGTATTACATTATTGTAGCAGCTGGTCAGTTTTTAAATCATTACCCTGACATCTTGGTTGTCCTTACTTCTACTTATCCTAAACCGATTCTGAAGACAAATGAAGATACTAGGTATGAGCTAACATTGTTCTACGTACAGTATACTATGGAAGATGGAAGTTCTAGTGTTAATGTTTAGTAAAGAATTGGATTTCATTAACAGGATGGATGGATGGAAATATCCATCCATATATATAGGTCAACTAGATTTATACAGTTTTAAACTATAAACAACAGTTTGCAAAACACAATAGTTGGATTCACAAAACACACTAACCTAAAATCAAATGCACCATATTGTGACTTATATTGATTGGCGAACTTTTTCTTTTTCTCTCTTGAAATAACATCAGCTTATCATTTTTAGTCTTCCATTTACAAACATCAAATGCTTGCCTTGAAAAAAAAACTTTTTTTGGCTAGGGGTCAATGGCTTTATCAAAGGAATATTTCTGTCATAATAAAATGATTCTCAATTTTTATTTTGAATACTATATTTATAATCTAATAGTGTCAAAATTAAACATGAAAAGAGGAGATTATGGACACAACTCACCTTTCCAACCTGCTGGACATTTGCACTTGTAGCTGTCTATTCCACCAGTACACGAACCAATACCACATGGATTTGATTCACAATGATTATGGCTGTTTTGGCAACGGTCCCCTTCAAATTCACTGGGACATATACACAGATATTCCCCAACACCAGGAGGGAAGTTAATGTTGGTGATGCAAGTTCCACCATTCAAACAGCCACAAGGCTTCACTGAAATCTACAAAAGGTAACAATGTCTTGTATTTAAGCATGCATTTTATTACTTTACATACAATAAGGCTACTTACTGAAGTTCCTATGTAATGATATATGTAAGAGTGATTTGTGGCTCAAAATGTTAACCATAACAATACTAACATTTATTCCCTGAAAGATACCAGAAGAATTTCCCAATATTAATAGATGATAATGAGAAACAAAACACAGGCACATGATAAATGCATAGCTGCCACTTGAAAACTAAAAGTGTTCATTCATCTTTTTCCTTTCTAATATCTAATAGAATTTTTAACAATCTTCTAATGTTGTAATGTTTTATATCCGCCTCCCTTCTATTATTGGCTGTTAAGAGTCAATAAACAGAAAGCATCATGATATAAAGATATCATTGACTTTTAGACATCACAAAGGAAAAGGGACCAATTCTGCATTTGCCATTCTTAAAAGCAACTGGTTACTTAGCATAATGTATAGATTGGTCTTGACTGCTCAATGAATCTAACTCCTAGGGGCTTTGTTGCTAATACCTCCAGGTTCTGCATACATTTTATATCTAGTGATCTGAGTTAACATTTATTTTATACAATTCCCTTAGCAATTATCCATGTTAGCCAGCCTCTTTTAGTTGTAAGTTTCTTCCTCCTGTGCATTTGCATTATTAGCAAATGCTACTGCAAAATTAATAGAACAGCTTGCTATAAAGACAAAGCAGGAAAGCATGGCCAAGATACCAAGATTACGGAGTAATGGTATAAGAGGGGGAGGAAATCCTATAAAAATATTGTTGCAAATGAATTCTAATTTTCCCTTTATGGCTAAAACCTGGTCCTATATGTCATGATGTGTTTTTCTTCAAAGATCCACATGCACACAGCAAGTTTTAAAGCAGATTAATGAACCGTTAACCAACTTGGCAAAAAAGTGGGTCTTTCAGACAGCAATCAATACAGACCCCTTTCTGATTCATTGAATATATGGGATTCACTTTCTCCAGGATATTTATTAGATTAATTCATCATTACTGTCATGAAAGATAATGTTCGCTCACTTGAAAACAGCTGAAGTCTTAAAGATAACACATTATGAACTATTATTGGAGTAACCAAGAGCCTACAAACTAGTTTCTGAAGGATTGTAAGATCTCCTTCCTACCTGCACTGAATGTCTGCTTTGTGCATTGCACTCGTCAGATACCGTGAATTCAAAACTCTTCTCTTCTCCAGAATGGACCTGCCAGATGAGAAGGCCAGCAGGAGAGAGGGAGGCTTCTGGAGGGCCAACTTCTAAAGTAAAAAGCAGGGCTGATCTCTCAGGATCTACTGCTTGCAACTGATAAACAAAAGTTTCCCCTGCAAACGTTAGAAGCTGATTGGATGGGGCCAGAAACACAGGTGGCAGGTTGTCTAAATTAAACATAAAAAAACAGCAAAAATTAGAGGGGTGTTACTCTAGGGCAGGGGTCCCCAAACTTGGCAACTTTAAGACTTGTGGATTTCAACTCCCAGAATTCTCCAGCTGGCTGGAGAATTCTGGGAGTTGAAGTCCACAAGTCTTAAAGTTCCCAAGTTTGAAGACCTCTGCTCTAGGGAATACTGTTTTATTTAAGAAAAACTGTAAACATTTTATTGCAAATGACAAGCAATTTAACAATTCCAGCTAGTAATTTGGAGGAACACCATCTATACTTAAGGGGTTAAACAAGGGGTGAAATCCAGCAGGTTCTGACAGGTTCTGGAGAACCAGTAGCGGAAATTTTGAGTAGTTCGGAGAACCGGCAAATACCACCTCTGGCTGGCCCCAGAGTGGGATGGGAATGGAGATTTTGCAGTATCCTTCCCCTGCCATGCCCACCAAGCCACGCCCACCAAGCCACACCATGCCCACCAAGCCACGCCCACAGAACTGGTAGTAAAAAAATTGGATTTCACCACTGGGTTAAACACATCTGATAAAATTAATACATTTACGGCTAGTGAGCTTTTCTTCAGAAAATCTGTATTATTTTTTTTCATTCTCTCTCTCCCTTTTCTAATCAACAAAACCTTTAAAGAAATCAGAGTTGAAATGAGCCCCTCAAGTGATTATCTAATATGATGCAGAGAGTGGAAATGCATCAACAGGTTTTTCTGGTGGGGAAAAACCTCTCATCTTATTTTCATATTGCAGAAAGTGATTAACATCTGAATCTGAGTGAGGTGGCTATGCTGAATGTTAAACTGCAGTTTAAAATACAACAAACAGAAGGCCAGTTCTACAGTCAGAATCCTATCAGAACTTCAGTGAGTTTAACTCTACATTTTATGTTGTGCTTTTCTGCTGGAAATGCACCGTGTGAATAATTTTTTTTTTAAAGAAAAATCAAAACAATCTGTCCTGACAATAAATTAACAGTTTGCTGAATTGGAAAAAAACACTTAGCAATAGCAGTTAGACTTATATACCGCTTCATAGTGCTTTACAGCCCTCTCTAAGCGGTTTACAGAGTCAGCATATTGCCCCCAACAATCTGGGTCCTCATTTTACCCACCTCAGAAGGATGGAAGGCTGAGTCAACCTTGAGCCGGTGAGATTTGAACCGCCGAACTGCAGCTAGCAGTCAGCTGAAGTAGCCTGCAGTGCTGCACTCTAACCACTGCGCCACCTCGGCTTCAATTTACTTATAAGTAATTGATGAACATTACTACATTGCGTGGTTTTTGAAGTGGTACTTGTGATCAGTGGTGGATGTTGATTTTATATATTATGGTCAACTGTCAAAGATCAGGTCTTTTAGAGGAAAGTAACCCATCAAGAAGTAAAACCAGAACCAAATCTCTCTCTGCCAACCAGCAACTCCATTTTACAATGATTTCAGCTGAGCATGCTGTGATCCATCCAGGTCCTCACAGCCACCAGGAACCAATACAGCTGAATTCAAAGAAAGTCTCTTAGCAATGGGGTGCACTAGAGCTGCAGGAAACATCCCATCTCAAGATGAAGCATTGACCATCTCCAGGTTCCAGCCAACCATGTCCCTTCTGATCCTATGCACACGCTTAACCAACACATGGGATAGAACATGTTAGTAATGATCATGTTTACTTCATCAGATTCTGATGAAGCTAAAAAGGATTTCAGTTAACATGGCAAGTCACCACCATGGACTCTGCCAACAAAGGGGCAAGATTTTCGTGCAACTGAGCAACTTTTTTCAACGAAGAGTTATGCAAAATAACCATAACTACTTTATGGGCAATCGCCTTCCCGTAAAAGTATTCACCACCCTAAAAGCAGCCATCCAACATAAGAGAAGTGTAAGTGCTTTCCCTTCCTAGATTTGAACTCGTACTCGTACTTTATCATTTTTCATCTTCCTACATTGGTTCTCCAGGCTCTGCCCATCCCTGACCCTGGCACTGAGAGTGACGAAGGACTTAGAAGAGCAAATTTCTATGAAGGCCACATTGCTGACCTTCTTCAACCACGTTTTGATAATACATGCCAGGTTCTGCTGCTTATCCACTACTAAACTGTAGCTAACACATTTTTTTTATTACAGATGGACCTTTTTTACCTTTAGATTTTGAGAACAAGGTCACATCAATCGGTCACCAGGATCAGCCCCTCCCTCCAAGGTTGGCATTTTCCCATTGGAACAGGGAATGTAGCCCAACATTTCCCTATCTGTCAAGCTTCAAAAATAAGGAACCAAAAACTGCAGAATTCAGAAAGGTAAAATTTAATGTTCAGAATAAATTCAGAGTTCTTGAAATATAAAATAGGAATTTTTCAGACTTTCTCATTTATAGTTAGTTTTATAAGGTAGACTCTGTTTGTATACTTTGAAACAGATTTCCCCACATTTCTCACTCGTCCTCACCCTCAGGCTAATTTGCTTTTTATGAGATAGGTTGTCTATTGACTTGCTTGCTGCCATCCTTTCCATTCCTTTCCCAGTCTCCTCATAGACACTTAGAAGACTACATCTCTCTTGGCCTATCAAAACTGAACTCCTGATACTACTCTTCAGAATGATTGTGGGATGCTTGGAAAGAAACAGGAGAGTAGATATAAACAGTATAGAAAAGTTTAATCTACTGGCAACACAGCCAAGGTGGCAAGAAACCTGAGAAGCAGCATTCTGAATCATTCAAAGTGGTTGTCTTATTTAATTCTGTATTAATCACTATACTAGCTTTAAAGATCAAGGAAGCAAGAACTGCACAGAACTAAGACTGCATTAAATACTCTGTGTTTTACTGAACTCTGTGTAGTTCTTGCTTCTTGTATCAGCAAGGCACAGACTGATGGATTAAGGACACTCACCAATCTCGAGAGGTTTCCATTTGCAATCTGGCTCAGTGGGTCTCCAGCTCTCTAATCATTTCCTCTTACTATCTATCACAAACCAATTAGGGGCTTCCATGTCACAAGGCTCCTAATTTTCTACACAGGCAATCCTCACTTAGCATCCAAAATTGGGAATGGCAACTTGGCCCTTAAGCAAAGCAGTTGCTAAGTGAAGCCATAACTGCTTATTATCTTCAGCTTTCCTTTCCTTTATAAACCTGCAAAGGTTATAAATGGAAACCTTTTTATCACCATTGCAATGGTAAACAGTCAATAAACAAGCACCAGCTGCATCTACCCCAACAAATGGCTTTTAACACTTTTACCCAATCAATCCGATCAACAAAAAGAGAAAAGAGGAGAAAGGAATCCAAGAACAGGCCCAGAATTGCTAGGTAGGCTATGATGTTTAAGGCTATCTGCCTCCATTCCCAGAACATAACAGCTAAAGTACCCCAGTGTTAAAGACCTTGGCTTTTCTACCCCCAGCCCCATGATATGTTCCAGGAGATCAAGGAGGACTGCTGCTAAACTGTGGCAGGGGTGGGTTCTGGATCCTTTTGCTGCCTGTTCGGTCAGGGTTGCGCCACCTGCGTGCTTTGCACATGCGCGCACACGCAGCAATAAAAAAATAGCTTCTGCGCATGCACAGAAGCAAAAATTAGCTTCTGCACATGCGCAGAAGCAAAATCCAAGATGGCGGCCCACACGGAGACACCGACAGAACTGGCTCTGTGACATCATCGTGGAGTTACTAACGGTTCTAAAGAACCGGTTAGAACCGGTAGGAACCCACCTCTGAACTGTGGGTGTACTAGAAATAGCCCTGTTTGTCACTAAAGCTCAACACTTTTTGAGAAGAGGTCTGAAGCCTGGAATGCATTTTGCCTCTCTGGCAAAACAGTGATTACCACAATAGAGTCTCATAATAGTCATATTAGAAAATGAAAACCTCTATATAATGACAAAGGTCTAAACTGCTTGGCTTTGCAGAAATCAGGATGGCCTTCTCAAAAAAATAATAATTTTGTAGCCTGGATAAATATTAGAAATATACACTATCTACTTCTCCAAGCCAAGAATACACTCAATCACTTAAATGCATTTTTGTATCATAAATAACACCTGATTTTATAAGGCCCAAAGGACTTACTTTCATTGATAGACCAAGTAAATTTGGAAATCGATGGCTCACAAAAAAGACAAGAGCTGGTGAGACTGGGATCACCCTTTGCGTAGCACAAGCCATCTATTTTGCATGTATTTTCCTGCCAGGAAGAAAAACAAAAATGAGCTGTTAGTCACTTGAAATAGTATATCGTATTTATTTCTAGCAATCCTGGGACAATAGTCAATTCAATCCATTCCCAAGAGAGAAATCTAAATGAATCTTCATTTTCTCCTTGAATGTTAAGTTGGTGAATGACATATATATATATATATGAATGGTAAACCAGTCCCTGGCTTAACTTCATGCCTATTGTCCATTCCTGGTTTTCTCTATCCAGGAACTGATTGGCATTTTTGATTGATTGATTGATTTATCTTGCTTTTACTATTTTTACAAATAACTCAAGGCAGTGAACATGTCAGGTAAATACTGTATCTTCAAAATGCCTGTACATGGTCTGGAAGGGCCTTCTTTGGTTTTGTATCTTTGTCATGGCCAGTACAAATGGACCCCATCCAGTAAGTCAGAGGTATGTGGTGGTGGAGGGTCTATGTGATTTCTCGGCCATCTTTATTTTCCCCCCCTCTGAATTGGATGGTTAAAAGAAAAAAGTTGAAGTTTTCATAAAAATATACAATTTTCTCATAATTTTCTTCAATTTCTCTTTAAATAAAATTTAGTTTTATTTGGCTATAACATAGTACTTAATTATATATTAATTACAAAATGTAGCATTTATCAAGTAATTCCTCTAATTGGGGGGGGGGTTGAAACCTAAAAGCCATAGTATTGATATCTTTCTCTATTCAAAGTCCTTGATAAAGGGGAAAAAAATCTTGTAAGTTTTGACAGCGTTCAGGCACCTATTTATTTGCTTGCAAGGAGTTCTATATCACCCATCCCAAATGACTTCTAGCAGTTTATAGCAGTAGAAAATAATTACTTCTGCTAGGATAAAAAACATGGTTGCTATAGCAAAGAATGACTTAAGTGTCTCCAAATATATTGGATTGCAACTCCCATCATCCCTAGGTAGCCTGGGGTAATAGGAGTTCTGATCTAACACAAGGTGGGGGGAAATTCAGCCTGCAGAGACTCATTTAAACAAACTAGGGGTTGGGATGGGCAGAGAGGACTGTAATTCTTCAGTAGTCTGAGATCTTGAGTTTAACAATGGTTATGGACAGTATGTTAGTTCAAACAATATGGCATGCTTCTAATTGAGAAATGTTCCTTTTGATTCTTTATAGCTGTCTTCCTAAGTTGTTATTTCCTTCAGGGGTGTGAAACTGGGGTGTCAAACTGGCAGCCCACAGGCTGGATGCATCAAGCACAGGCCACACCTACCCCAGCTCCGCAAAGGGGAAAAACATCGCGAAACATCACATGATGGCAATGTGACGCCACGAGTTTGACACCTGTGTCTTAAAGGATCATTATTTGCTCCAAGGTTCTTTATTTCTAATTAATCCAGGAGACTTTCCTTTAAAAAAAATATTTATTACATTTTCATGCCACCCATCTCCCCTATAAGCTGACCGGGCAGCTTCCATGACCACTGAGAATATATTATGAAGTACATAAAGCAGCCACAGACAATACATATAGGAAATTATCTAAATCTGTGTTCCCAATGTAGCAAGTAATGGTGCCAAAGTACCTACATAATACTTTTTGGGTACCTGCCAGATCCTGCCTCACCTGACCTGGCTATTTAAATGTTAAAAAGGGAGTAGCTGAAAAGGTTTCAGCATCATCATTTTTTTTTCCATGAATGTATCTGGCCTCAAAATGGACCCCATGCATTTTTGATCGGTATGGTAATTATGATCTACCAATCATAAAATGATTGGTAGATGCAGCCATTGCTTTGTTTGAAACTTAAGGATTCCTGCCTTAAAGTAAATTAGTCCAACAGCAAACTCTATGTTGACTAAACTTCTGGTTGGTTTACAGTAGCTAAACCACTGAACTTAACAAGTCTAAAGAAAGACATGTAATGGTAACACCACATTCTACACTTGGTTTCAAATTAAACTATGGTAGACTTTTTCATACAGAAAAGTCAATGTAGGACAGTTCTGAGAGAAACAAATCTAGCCAAACTTGCATGTACAGTATATTCAAAAGCAATAGCCATAAAAGCAATAGTTGGAACATTGCCAGTAAATCTGAGCTATTAGGACTCTGTCACCATGTATTATAAAAGGGGAAAAAAAGCTTGATAATGCCTTCCCAGCAAAGGTTATATATCAATAGGAACTTTTTATTTTACATAAAAGATAATCTCGGAACTTTCATTATTTTTTTCATTCCTATTAACTTCCGTTTTCAGCACATAACTGCTACGTTTGTATGGACATTAAGTAATACACTTTGAAAAACAGGCTTGTATATGATGTGTGGTTTTTCAGCTACTGATGTCAAGAAGCCTATAATATACAAGTGGAATATATGTGTGTGTGTGTGTGTGTGTGTGTGTGTGTATATATATCACCTGGTATACCCAAATATGGGAGGGAGCATACTGCTTCCTTTCGCCTTTCGGCCCCACTCCAGGGGCCATGCAGGCAGTCACTTTCACGACATATTCCATATGGCTACTATATACATATAAATATAAATATACATATACATATACATATACATATACATATACATATACATATACATATACATATACATATACATATACATATACATATACATATACATATACAGCTGATCAGTAAACAAATCTGGTTCCTGAGACTTGTCTAGTCACATCACTCACTTTAGGAAGCTGGAGGGTTAAGAAGAAGATGGATGTTCACTGTTACACCTCTAAGTGTTTTGAAATTACCTTTAATTTGCAAAGCCCATTTTGATGGAATTTGCAATCCTGGCAGAGTCCATCATACAAGGTCAGAACTTTTGAATTGCTGTACTGGAATCCATCATTAGAAATCTTAAAAAAAAATAGAAAATACAAAAATATATCATTTTGTGTGATCCAGTTCCACGTAGACATTGTCTGTACATTCTAAATACACCCCTGAACTAAATGTCTCCCAAGAAGATAAATTAAACCACTTGTGAGTTACTTTCCAGCAAGCTAATAAATCACTGGATGCTGTACACTGAAAAGCCATTCATTTATTGCCAAAATATCTTTTTGCTCAGATCAAATCTGGGGTTTCTGATAATTGTGTGCTTTGTTAAATCTGTTCCCGTAATTTTTTTTTACTCAAATAGACACAATTTTGAACAATAAATCCTGCTCCAAACTGACTGCAGTCCATAAAACATTTACTCAAGAGAAATTTTATGGATGTCAACAGCATTTCATTGAAATTGCTTCAAAGCAAGACAATCCTGTTGAGTAGATTGTGTCCTTTATTCCACCCAAGATACATTTCTATTCCTGAGATACTAATTCATTCATAAAATGTCACATCTTGAACAAACATTCTGTAAAAGAAGCTTCTCTTACATGTATTTCCTATAGATAGAGGAAGAACACATTTAACTGGAGACAGAGTGGTAAATACAAGAAAAAATGTTCACTCTGTATTTGGCACAGGACTCAAACCAGGGGTGGAATGCTACCGGTTCGGCCCGGTCCGGGCGTACCGGTAGCGGTGGCCGCCAATGGTTCGGAGAACCGGTAGAGGCGGCAGTGCGAGGCTCAACCCACCCGCCCGGACGACGCCATTTTCTTGTTTTTAACCCTCTGCGCATGCGCAAAGCATTCTGCGCATGTGCAGAGGGTGAAAAAGCACGCACTTCCGAACCGGTAGGGAAGGTAAGTCGATTTCACCGCTGACTCAAACTATAATAGGTCAATTATGTAAGTTAATTTTCTAAGTTGTATTTGTTCCAAAATATTTAACCATATGCATTGATAAATTCTTTGTTAGGCACGAAAGATCAGGTCCACAAGTGAATGTCCAATCAAATTGATTTATTGCTCCTCATGCCTGTCCACAGGAATATTCTCAACTAACAGTTTGCACCTGCTAGGAGTTAGATATGTGTCAAATGAATTCAAGGGGAGTTGATCTTAGCTCACTTGTGACTACTTTGAGATTCAAGGCTGATCCCTCTTTTAAGTCCACCCCCACACTTCTGCCTCTTTTCCCCTTACATTTCCCCCGCCCCCCACTATCTCATCTCATGTCATCATTTGCTATTTTGTTCAAATAATGTAATGATAGTAATTATATTACTATTATAAGCAATGAACCTTATTAGGTAGGCTTTACTTGTTTGCCTCTTGTGAAAACAGATGGGGATACCAAATTCAGATTTTGACATGAAAGGTAGAATTGCATTTTAAACTGCATAACGTATTTTACATTCAAAGGCAATATATTTCATATTCTATTACTACATCTATTGTAAAATAGATACAGAGGATTACATTTGCACTTGTAATATAGAATGTTGTTCTGAACATGCAAGGAGAAGGAGATATGTCAATATTTTTAAATTTCAAATATACTTTTGCCACTCTATGTGAATTTCATGTAGCCTGAGTGTTTTAGTAACTATGGAAGATAGTGTATTTTACTTAATTTGCATTTTATTTTTCTCTGAAAAATAATGATCACAGAGCTGTTTATTAGAATACTGAATAGTAAATATGAAGTTTCATTTAGTTTGTGCTCAATTTAAAAACTCATGATACTTATAAATTGACATTCTACACAAAGAAAAATGTGCACAATACAAATGTTATATCTAAAGATTAAGAAAGCTATTAAATGTACTTTTTATTTCATTGTTTGAATATTTGTGTTATATTTTTCTTGGACATTTGGAAAATTAGAGTAATATATTGAGCTCTGAGTTCAAAATATTAGCTGTGGTAGCGCAGTGGTTAGAGTGCAGTACTGCAGGCTACTTCTGCCGCCTGCCGGCTGCTTGCAATTTGGCAGTTCAAATCTCACCAGGCTCAAGGTTGACTCAGCCTTCCATCCTTCCAAGGTGGGTAAAATGAGGATCCAGATTGTTGGGGGCAATATGTTGACTCTGTAAACAGCTTAGAGAGGGCTGTAAAAGCACTGTAAAGCGGTATATAAGTCTAAGTGCTATTGCTATTAACTTGAATGTAGAAACCAACATTTATTCTAAGATCCAAAGTAAAAGAGAGAATAAGTGGAAAAATAAACACTTATTTCACTAAATGGGACTGCAAGTTAACTATTAAAGTACAAGTAGATTAACTTCCATAACTGGAATTGGCGACTCCATCACTAAGTGATACAATTGTTAAGTGAAACATCATGTGACTGTGCTGAACTTACAACATTAGTTCCACTATGGTCATTGAGCATGATATAACATGACTGTGACTTGTAACTTATTGCTTGTGTTTTCATTGACACTGTTTGTCATAAGCTAGCTGTGTACCTTGTATATTGTGATCACATAACCATGGAATGCTGCAACCATCATAATTTCATACAGGTAATAAAGTGACTGAATCGTGATTACATAATCATGGGGACACCATGGCTGTCGCAAGTTTATGGACTGGTTACAAAGCTACTTTTGCCAGTACCGTTATAAGTTGGGAGGTTGCTAAACAGGGCAGTAATTAAGCAAGGACTATCTACAAAGGGTTCACATTTGATAAGCCAAGCCTTTTGCATCTGACAAAAATGAGAGGAGACCAAATGCATTTGCAAGTAGAAAATGAACTTTCTGGAACCTGTTTTTCACAGGACACATAGACATCTATGAACAACCACCCAATTTATTTTCTAACTATCATTTCTGCTCAGCCAGTGAATAGCTCAAACTTTTTGTTAGTTTTCGTTTGAATTAAATCTGCCAGAAATAGCCGGATGACTTTATGTTTCTCTTGCTGTATGTAGCTTGTGCTGTGTGACAAACACAACTGATAAAACAGATGCAATATGACCTTTCCATGTGTGTCACAGAGTACGGATTATTGTCACCAACTCACCCATTTTGCTAGATCTCACTGTGACCTACTAATTGGAGCATGAAGTTGCCTTTGCTGAATATGTGTTGCGTGAAGCAAATGGTTCCCCTAGGTTTTGTAGAATTTATTTGTGTTAAGTCACAAATATTCCTCCAAAATTATCCTGGTTTTGATACATTTTGTTAGGATGATTTTGTCTATGATGAAAGAGTCAAAGGTTGGACAATTCTGCTCATGTCAATAAACATCTTGCCCATACTGCAGGAAGTAATGCACGTTTCTCACTTTTGACTTTAGCAGAAGATTGATGAGCAGCAGGAGGAGTCAATTGCTTTAATTATTACAAATGTTTTATGTAATCCTTTTAACTATGATATAACACAGTTAACCATGATATCTTTTACTCTTAGATTTATCTATACTTTCATACTGTGGCCAGTTTGTATGTGCAATGAAATCTATTGTTTCTAAATAAAACTTTAGAGTGTTCTGCATTGTCTCAGTCTACCCCAGGTGATTGTGGCCAGACAAGATAAGTTGTACTTCAGTAGCATATTGTCAGAAAAATAGGCTTACACTATGAAAAATGTCTGTTTGCTTCAGACTCTCACCACATAATTTCCTTTCCTTTCCCCTAATCAATAGGCTAAGAGGCAAGATGTTTAATTAGAGAGGGCAGAAGGTAGAAGGATTAAAGCTCCCAGCAAGTCCATCTACAGTAGTTCTGCAACTGCAACTCAATTTATTAGTGTAAAATACATTTGGTTGGCATTGCATTGAATTCATTTCCATGGGCTCTTAGAACACAATGGGATTATATGTAGCAAATGTAAATCCTGGCTAGGGGCTACTTGGAATTAGACCCTATATTCTGCCCTTGATAAGAGTCAGTCTCTAATACAGAAGTCAAGGTCCAAGGTAATGTCAGTATAAAAGTGATGGAAGTATTACAAACATCTAACATGGAGAACAGGTTGTAATCCCAAGCAAATCAAACTTTGGAATGAAATGAATATTAGCTTAACATTCAACTGTTTTGCAGGCAAAAGCAGACCGATCGTTCTTAATGCAATTTTTCCCTCAATTTCTTTCTTTTACCAATACCCTCAAGACTATTATTTTCTCAGTGCAGCTCTAATGATCAAACCAATGAACATAAATAATGGGTAGAATCCAGGAGCCTCTTTGCAAAGAAGATATTCAAATAACACTCATTTCTTTTCTTTGCTGCTCTTTTCTTTGTGTTTTTAATTTTGTTTTATTTTATAACAATGTTGGTCTATTATCCCAAAATGGATTGGTATAGCTTTGAAAGCTAACAGCCTACAATAATAAATACGCATCTTAACTGTTTTTATTTGTTGATATGTAATGTGCACTTGTGTGTGTGTGTGTGTGTGTGTGTGTGTGTGTGTAAATGTTTATTTATTTCCTTTCCTATAATTCAAGATAATGTGCATAACCTTTCACTAATATTCTCATATATCCTCCTAACAACATGGGCGTAGATGAGACTAAGAAACAATGGGTAGACCTGCATTTTTGCAGGAGAAACAAATGGGAAAGCTGCTCAAAATGATGGAACTTGCTTTAAAAAGTGCTATTGCAAATGCGGGGGAGAATAGTATACAAAACTGAGTGAAGCTTTTAAAATGATACAAATCAAAGGAGGTGAAGACGGGGAAAGCTGATCAAGGAAAACACCGACAGGTAGCCTAGAACTGTAGAGAGGGCACTAGGAAAGCTAAAGATCAAGATAAACTGAAATTACAATATATGAGAAAAACACACACACACACACAAAGGGGGCTTACCTAACATGCTAATTGCTCAGCGAAATTGTCAAAATAAGTAAAAACAAAAAGCTGCTCGATTATGATTATTATGATTATTATGATTATTATGATTATTATGATTATTATGATTATTATGATTATTATGATTATTATGATTATTATGATTATTATGATTGTTGTTGTTGCTGCTGTTGTTGTCTAAATAATTTCCAGTGAGACGGTTGTTGTTTGCCAGACATTTGTGAAAAGCAGAATGAAAGAACTGAATTTGAGATTGATTAGACACATGGTCATGGGATTTATATTTTAAATAGGATCAAATTTTAATGTCCAGGTGAATTGCATCCAAATGTATAGAAGGAAATTGCTGAAGGTCTAGTGAACTTTTTACATATCATCTTTGAAAAATATGGGAGAACTGCTGAAATGCTAGATGAAAGAAGACAAACACTGTCCTTGTTTTCCAAAAGGGAAATGGGGACAATGCACAGAATCATAAATTAGTCTGATATTAAAATGTGTGAAATGTGAGAACAGTTCATTATTTAGATGCTCCTTGAAAGAATGCCATGATTACCAGAGATCAGCAAGGATTTGTCAAGAATCAGTTTTGCTAAACTGTTTTATTTTTTTAAAAAAAATAGATTGTGGTAGTGTTTAGACGTGATATGTATTCAGGGGTGGGTTCCAACTTACCTCACTGCCGGTTCACTCCCTCCCGCGCCGCGTGGGCGCAGTAACAAAAACTCAAAAAAAAAAAGCCGAAAAAAAGATGGCGACCACATGCACAGTGCCAGAAAATTAAATTTTTTTTAAAAAATAAAATAAATAAATAAAAAAAATTCAAAAAAAAAAAAGATGGCGTCCCCCTCGGACCAGCACCAACCGATCTGGTTCGGTGACGTCATTGTGACATCACCAGCGGGCCGCTACCGGTTCGGGAGAACCAGTCCAAACCGGGAGGAACCCACCCCTGTATGTATTGATTCAGTAAAACAGTTGGGGAAAAAAATACCCCATGACATTCTCATTAGCAAACTAGTTCAATCCACGGTGGATGGCATGACACCTACGTAGATACATTCATGGTTCAAAAATTGTTGAAGATCAATGGATCTTCAATAAACTAAAGTGAGATATCTGGTGAGATAGGTCAGTCTTGGGTCCTGTACTCATCAACTTATTAACAGAGGTGGAAAGCTATAAATGAAGGCAGAAATAGGATTTTTAAAGTACAGCAAGGATTTTCACAATGTTGGAGCTAAAATAAATAAGGAATGCTGAGTAGATGTTGCTTTAGATAACAATACATATTGATACAACACAACCACACAGCTTTGGAGCCTAACAGTGTTGTAATTGTCTGAATGTTGGTGTTAAAATGAAATACTAACAAAAATAGAAATACAAGAATACTTCAGTCTGCATACCGTGTAATTACTATGTGAAACTTTCTACCTCATCCCAGTTCTTATAGCATTTTCACTCTTCTTTCTCTGAGAGAAAATTGAAATGCAGCTTTGAAATATACTTCTATGATTACATCAAAAGCTATTTTATTTTTATCTAAACACATAATGAGCCCCTTTGAGTTCAGTGGCACTTTTCTGAACAGACATATTTAGATTACTTCTTATTTAGATGAGAGTTTTACAAGACTCAGTGTTGAAACTAATAAGAGGCAAACAAAGGTAGCACTTCTAAAGACACTCTACCTTTAAACATTACCTTGCTACTTGACAGCAAAGTTCAATATATCACAATCACGTATACACGTATCTATGTATGCAAGCCCCCATAGGGTCAGCCTAAATCTATGCCAGAAATCATTAGCTTTTCCAGGTATTATCACATGATTTTCTATGAGGTCAGGGAATTAAAGAAGTGTAATTCTAAAATGAACTCCTTTTGAAGAAATGCTTTGATCATCAAATTACGAATCACACCTGAGATTATTGTGGGTAGCATGGTGCCTGTGAAATGTCATGTGGGCAACCCTGATTGACTTGATTCAGTCACTGAATCATGGCAGGAGTTCCCAGTAAGTCCTATGGACACCGAGCACTCCTGTCTTGCATTCAATTTGGAGCATAGGAGAATTCCCAGATACACAACAGAAGCTTAAACAATTCAGCAATTGTGGCCCGATCAAGATTTCAACCTGTGACCCGAGAAATAAAATGCAGTTGATCCGCAATTGATTCAACTATTATGTTAAGGATGTGGAGACTCTAGAAAGAGTGCAGAGAAGAGCAACAAAGATGATTAGGGGACTGGAGGCTAAAGCATATGAAGAATGGTTGCAGGAACTGGGTATGTCTAGTTTAATGAAAAGAAGGACTAGGGGTGATATGATAGCAGTGTTCCAATATCTCAGGGGTTGCCACAAAGAAGAGGGAGTCAAACTATTCTCCAAAGCACCTGAGGGTAGGACAAGAAGCAATGGGTGGAAACTAATCAAGGAGAGAAGCAACTTAGAACTAAGGAGNAGGGTTTCCTGCCTGAGCAGGGGGTTGGACTAGAAGACCTCCGAGATCCCTTCCAACTCTGTTATTCTATTCTGTTCTATTCTGTTCTATTCTATTCTATTCTATTCTATTCTATTCTATTCTATTCTATTCTATTCTATTCTATTCTATTCTATTCTATTCTATTCTATTCTATTCTACCAACTGAGAATGATTACTAATAATACTAACTGTAGTCTGCACTTTAAGAATAAAATTAATGCAATGCTATAATTTCTGGTATTCCTTTGTTTCTTTACTTAATATTAGTCAATACTAAAAATCTTTGGTTTCTGCCTTTCTTGTATGGGGATTAGCAGGAAAGGGTAACTTTCCTTCCAAAGTATTAAAAAAAATAAAAATTATTTACTAGTACCACAAGCAATTCCTACTTTCACTTGCCATCTTGCATATGGTTCAATATCAATCTTGAAATGAAGATTTTCTGTTCCTGTGAAGTTCAGAAGAGGGATTGAGCATTCAACAACCACTGTCAGATTCAAAAATGTTGCTTTTGTGATTTCGTGTTCTCTGGCTATCCATTCACCATTGTGATACTACAAGAAACAGAGTAATAAGATGTGAATTAATTATTGCAGATCTATATATACAAATATTTCAAATGATCCCTATGCATTTTAAGATAGATTATAATTAGGGATAAAGCTGTAATAAAAAAATGTGTTCAACACTGAATGCACAGTAGAAATTATTAAAGTAAATAATGGATTTTAACATGATATAATCTGAATAAAATAAATATAATGGAACATGATGATGTAATTCAACAGATTGTGTTACATTTGGATATTGTATTGTGCTTCACTTTCATATGGAATGAAAGACCTACTTTGTGGATGTCCATTAAAAATCCTGATATTAAACTTTTTACAAGAGAAAATATGTAAAAATAATTTTAAATCCTGTAGAATAATGTTTGAAGGTATATTTGAACCAGAGACCAGGACAAATTGCAGTTAGCCAGCAGCCAGCAGAAGTAGCCTGCAGTACTGCACTCTAACCACTGCACCACCCTGGCTCATACTCTCTGAACATAGTTTCATTCTGTGGAGTTACCCTTATAGGGTTTAGCAAACTGTCCCTGCTTAGAGTCTATGTTTGTCTCCTAGTATCTTTTCTCATCCTTATTATTTGGCCTTCTAAAAGTTTTATAGTTGAGCTGTTGGTTTAGTTTGGGAAATCTGACACCATATAGCTGAGCTAGTAATTTGTTTTCCTTGGGAAGACATATGTGGGTTAGCTTGAACCCCTGAAATCTCCTTCAATCCAGTGATAAGAAACAAACATGTTTATAGGGCACATATGCAGTTCAGAAATTGATTCATGTTCTGGAATGTTAATTAGCAAAAAACATCATGCCCAAGGCATGAGTAGAGCTAAAAAGGGACAAGCTGTTCCCCAAAGTTCTTGCATGAATAGCTCTGGAATCAGTAGTGGGTTCTAAATCCCATTGCTACCAGTGCGATGCTTCTGCGCATGCGCAGAAGTGTCCCAGGAGGGTGGGCGGAGCCTCCCGCCACCGCCACTACTGGTTCGCAGAACCGGGCCGAACCGGGAGCAACCCACTGCTGTCTGGAATATATTTTCACATTTATGTAAAAATCCAAAAGGTTACTTAACATTATATGGTTAGTTACCAAAATCTTCTTTTTAAAATAACCTTTCTGCAAAAGTCTCTGAAGGAATGTAAAACACTAACTAAATAAAAGTGAAGCAGTGTACTATATAAGTACATTAATGTTTGAACAGTAAAATACAGAACCCAATTTAAAGCATTACATTAAAATAATGCACACATAATTATAGACGGAGGCAATTCCATAATCTGAGAACACATAGAAGAAAGTCTTTCCCTGTATTTGAGGGACACAACTACATCAACATGATATCCTTGAGAAGGCAGAGCTAAGAGGAGAAGCTGTAAAAAGTAAAACAAAAACAAAAACAAAAAGCCATGGTCTTCAACTTCGACCCTGAAAACAAGCATTGCACTTCTTTCAACATTTTCATAAAAAGTTATTTTGACACAATGTACTGACCGATATCTGAGTTGCCTCATTGCAAACTAGTCAGTGATCTAGAGCTCTATACGCAATATAAGTCTAAATAAGACAGGGCCAGGACATACCCGCGGTGCCTCTACCAGCGAAAATGGAGCTCGGGAGACCTCTCAGGCCACCACAGGTGCCCCGACACAAGTGATGTCAAGCTGGTCATGCCCACCCTAGCCATGCCCCCCTGCCCCCCCCCCCGAGGTCAAACACAACCCTGATGCGGCCCACAATGAAATAGAGTTTGACACCCCTGGTCTACTACATGTAATAGTGTAAAGATATTTCTGACCACCACTTAGGGTTGAATTGTCCTATTCAACGCTGAGTAGAATAGAATTCTAGCCTTTTATGCTCCTGGGAATCTTGCCCTAGGCCAAGCTCCTATTTGTGGCAAGTTCCCCAACACCACTTTGGAACAGAAAGGGGGGGGGGAAATATTGCTCTCAGATTTTTTTTTCCAAGAATCTGATAAAACAGTGTGTCTTCTATGCAGGAAAATTAAAGGAACAAGTGATCACCCTTAGCTTCCTCCTATGCTGAAAAAAGTGGGTTGGCTATAAAAGCCTTGCATCTGCAATTGGTCTACCACTGACCAAAGGGCATGTAATCAAACAATATTTTCTCCTCTGTTCACAGCACCGCCAACTGAACACCATCTGACTGAAAAGATGAAAGTCACTTTTACAATGTTTCCATGACCTAACACTGCCTAGGTAGTCCAGTAAGATATCATCCCTAATTGAACAGGAGCTGCCTGCTTGATAATGAAAATCTCGACGGACTGTAGGTATTGGTCAGTGCAGTAAGGTAACTCAAGCAGTCTGAATCCCATATCCCACTTAGAATTATCACCAAAAAAGAATCCAAATAATTTGGCTCATCCAAAAATGCCTAAAATTATATTGCTACAGATTAAAACACTTTGATAATTGCTGAAATAGAAGCAATTACTCTTTTTTGTATTGCAACAGACAAAGAAAATTATACTCAGCAAGGCATTTTCTTACATCCATGTTAGCAGCCAGGTTGGATGACCAATATTCTTTTTTTTTTAAATATTGGTAGTTTAATGGCTGTTTTGTAATAGTTGGCTGTTTTGGAATAGATTTTTAAAAAATACCATCAACATAGTCTATATCTATTTATTAAGGCTGTGAAGAAAGTGATATATTTGGAAGGGCAAAATATTCAGCATGTATTTGTGCAAATGCATCACACCTGTCAGAATTGTCTTTTCCCAGGATTGTGCTACAATACTGAGCAGCCATGTATGCCTAGGAAAAGACCCATGTGTTCCTAACATGCTATATAGATGCTCACCCTACCCCCCACCCCCAAATTATGGTTTGCTTTTGGAATCCAGATTTCTGCACAGCCCTATCATTATAATACAGGCTGTGTCCCAGGATAAATTGCCAGAAAAATGGGAAGACTGCTAAACTAACTTTATACATAATGCATTGAAAGGTGTTGGAAACAGCTGCCAGAATCAGCTGGGATAGTTTTTAGTTTGGTAAATTGTACTTTAGGAACCCTCTGTCTTCCCTTTTATTACAGCATTTACTCAGTAATACTTTCAGAATGTTTAGCAACTAAACGTTCCTCAGCAACTAAAAATATAACATCAAATTTTCAACTAGAATATATTTTTAGAAAAAAAAGACAGAGCTACAGTATAATTCTTAAAGGAAAGATTGTTCTTCCTGGTTTTCCCTGTAACCATGGTTTGGGAACTGTCAGATATGCTGGATAACAACTACTGAAAATGTCTTATTTTTTCCCCATACTTAATAAAATGTTTTGAGAATATTTTTGTTACTAAACCCTTATGGCTTGATTCCATTTTATAATATTTGAAAGAATGCTGTACTCTCTAGCACCATCTCTGAAAAAGTTGCTGGTGTTTATTTTATTTATTTATTTTATTTATTTTATTTATTTATTTAGTTTGTCAAACATGTATGAAATAACAGGTATACCGTATTTTTCGGCCTATAAGACGCACCGGTGTATAAGACGCACCAAAAAGAGGTAAGTAAAAAAAAAAAGTTTTTGCCCTCCCCCAGCCCCTAGGAGCACTCTGCAGACCTCCCAGACCCTCTGCACACCCCGTTTTTGTGAAAAACGGCCTGTTTTTTGCCCATTTTTTGCAAAAATGGGGGTGTTTTTGCCATCCCCCAGCCCCCAGGAGCACTCTGCAGATTTCCCAAATCCTCTGCGCACCCGTTTTCACATGGGGCGGGGCTTCAGGAGGCCAAAAATGGCTGTATTCAGTGTATAAGATGCACCAACATTTCCACCCTCTTTGGGGGGGTGGGAGTGCGTCTTATACTCCAAAAAATACAGTTAGTATAAACATGGACATGAGCACATGAAATGAGTACAAATAAATGGGGACAGTAGGACAGGGATGGTAGGCACACTGGTGCGCTTATGCATGCCCCCTTACAGACCTCTTAGGAATGGTGTGAGGTCCATGGTAGACTGTTTAAGGTTGAAGCTATGGGGGTTTGAAGAAGTAACAACGGAGTCAGGTAGAGCATTCCAGGCATTGGCCACTCTATTGCTGAAGTCGTATTTTCTGCAATCGAGTTTGGAGCGGTTTACCTTCAGTTTGTATCTATTGTTTGCCCGTATATTATTGCGGTTGAAGCTGAAGTAGTTGTTGACAGGTAGGACGTTGTGGCAGACAATTTTGTGTACTATTAATTTTGTGTTACATTAAGGTAACTCTAAGTGTTCAGATCTTTCAATACATGGGGATCCAACCATGCCCAATGTGAAATGCATGAATAAGGGCAATGATATTTAGAGCTTTCTATATGCCAGATAAATATTTTATAGTTTTGTTTGTAATTCAGGAGGATACCCACTAGTTTCCACAGATGCTTCATGGAATATTCTGGATCCTTCTAGTTTCACTGAGAAAGTTCATGACAAAATTTATGAGCTGAGGAGGCACAGTGGTTAGAGTGCAGTATTGCAGGCTACTTCAGCTGACTGCTAGCTGCAGTTTGGCGGTTCAAATCTCACCGGCTCAAGGTTGACTCAGCCTTCCATCCTTCCGAGGTGGGTAAAATGAGGACCCAGATTGTTGGGGGCAATATGCTGACTCTATGAACCACTTAGAGAGGGCTGTAAAGCACTGTAAAGCGGTATATAAGTCTAAGTGCTATTGCTATTATATAGTTTTGAAATCGTATGACTGAAAAGCTCTCCCATTCATGCACTTCTTAGTCATAGATTTCTTTTTACTCAGATAATGCAAAGTGTTAGAAAACTTTGTATTATCTGATGTGATGTATAATAACATTAATAATCCTTCAATTCAGATGAAGACTACAGCTGTGTATCAAGAAACTTAGTTAGTTAGCTGTGACACTTAAAATTCAAGTGTCTTTGGAAATACAGTCATGCGTATAGATTCCAGATGCACAAAACTGAGAAGTAATAATAATGTTATTTCAAGCTTCAGTGAACTATAGTAGAAGTTGGATAAAAGCCCACAGAAAAATGGAAGATGCTGCATGGTTTTGATTTACTTATAAACTAATCTCTGAAGTGCTCTGACACCAACTGTATAAAATGTGCGTGTCAGAAAGAGAGTTTTTTTTACTTTTAGAACCCATAATTTTAGCCAATCTCTATACATATCTATGCAGGAAGATAAACCAATCAGTGGAACAAGGAATGTAAAAGAAATCCATCACAGATTTCTTTTAGCTGTAATTACCATAATCCACTAGAGTAAATTTCACCATTGCACATCAGCGGTAATTAATGGAGTTTTCTGCCAAGTTTTGTCAACTAGAAAAGTTTTTAAAAATAATATATTTAGAAAAAAAATATATTAGCATGTATCTTGAACTTTATGGAAAATGTTTTATTTAACATACTAAAGGAAATATATAGAATAAATACATAGAGTACATTAAAATATGGAGCAGTCTTAAAGTTGCCAAGGTTGGAGACCCTTGGATTAGGCAACAGTGACTCAAGCACATATGATTGCATGCGCAGAAGCGTCCCGGGCAGGTGGGCGGAGCATCCTGGGCGGGTGGGCGGAGCCTCCTGCCGCCGCTGCTACTGGTTCTAACAACTGGGCAGAACCTGGAGCAACCCACCGCTGATACATACATACATACATACATACATACCTTATTTCCCTTCAAGAAAAGTAATGCTTTGTAAAACACAGGAGTAAGAAATAGTAAGCCAAAGAAGGCTAGAAACAGAGAAGAAAGAAAATACAATTCACTTGGAAAGGGAAGAGAAAGAGAAAAAGGAAATCAACCTGAATAGAGATGAGGAGAAGGGAATAAGTAACTTGAAAGAAAGGAAAGTCTTGATTAAGAATTAACCCCCCCCAAAAAAAGATTAAATTTATCAGCATCTCTCAAATAATTGATAACCACCAGCTAATCTTCAAAGACATATACTATATGTTAATGCCTGCAACCAACTGTGCTTGCACACATTCACTGTCGATCTTCTTCCTAGACAAAATAAGAAGACTCTACATTCCTACATCTGCCACTCAAAAGTATTTACTTGGGGGGGAAATAACTTTTCTATTTGATAACCATTCAATTACCTAGCTAAACTTTCTTGAAACTCAATGTTTTGTCAATCATGACTCTCCTTCTCAGAGAGTTTATTGAATGCAAGAAGCTTTCTGATGAATATTTCATTCTTTTCGTGGTCTCGTATTAAACTACTTACAGTCAGTCTGGTGACTTCACAGTGAAGATCAGCAGAATCATTAAAGCCAACTCCATACACTTGGATGTTGCTACAGTTGGAAAATCTTACATCACAGAAGCCTCCATTGAGTAGACTGGTAATCTCCACAGAATGCTCTGATATGGAAATAAAGATGTGATAATCAACTAATTATTTATTTGCATTTAGTTACTTACTGTAATTTTTTTTTTACTGCACCATTTGATCAGATTTCTCATGGGTCACAATTCAAATCAAGTGAAAAATAAACAGAAACATAAACAATACTATGATGTCGAAAACACTAACTATTTAAAACCTGAATGGCTGCTCAAAAATAATTGTTATAGCTAACTTGCGGAAAGATAAAAGGAAGGATAAACCATGAAGGGAAAGTATTCCAAACCATGGAGACTGCTCAAGAGAATAACTGTTTTGGGGCCCACACATTTTAGTATTCATGCAAGGATAGGATTCCCAGCAACTGCTCTTCACATGAGAAGATAAACCAGGTAGATTTCATCTAGAGAAGAAGGCTTCTAAGGTATTATAGCTATCAATTTCAACCATGATTTTGAAATGGACCCAGAAGCTTATTGATAACCATTGCAATGATCAAAGGATAGGACAACATTAAAATAGTGATTCTACCTATTAGTAACCTATCCACTTTGTAGCAATTGAAGCTTCCAAATCATTTTCCAAGGAGAGTGTGTCACAGAATTTAGTCATGTGATGATATGTGCTTGAGTCACTGTTGCCTAATCCAAGGGTCTCCAACCTTGGCAACTTTAAGACTTGTGGATTTCAACTCCCAGAATTCCTCAGCCAGCAAAGCTGGCTGAGGAATTCTGGGAGTTGAAGTCCACAAGTCTTAAAGTTGCCAAGGTTGGAGACCCCTGTCCTAATCCAAGTATATTTGCAACTAGCACACCAATGTCAGATGGCTAAAGACTCTTCTGGCCACCACTTCCATCTGTTGTTTAGCAAGAGCCATGAATGCATCGGGATCAGATCGTCTAGCTGCAGATCAGTTCCTTTAAGAGAGTGATTCTATCTATAGTTAATATATGTGTATAAGTACAGTACATTTAAGCTTTTATTTTATTAAAAAAAAACCTTTTACGTACAAACTTTACTCGCAGGTCTTTATTGTCTAAAGTACTAACTTTTGCCTTCCTGTGTCAAAAAGGTAAGTGTCAATCTTACATAGCAATTTTTGAGAAAAAGCAATATGAAAAACAGACATTGAAAACATGGACTGGCATTGTTCTTACATTTTATGTAGAACCGAAGCCATCTGCTCAGGAAAGTGTTTCTCATTACAGTGTGTGTTGTTAAATTCATAAGATTATCTTGTTCAAGGCTGATTAGGGACTAATGAAAACACTTTTTATATTTGGTCTATTCAATGGTCTTGCCAATACGGTGATTCCATAAGTATATAAATGTGGAATAATGTGCCTGGAACACTAGACTACATTTCTATTTCTGGAAATACGAAAGTTACTTCATGAACTATCAATTTTAACTTTATGGACTTACTTGCAAATTACCACAGATATTAACATTAGCAAAATCTGTGAGAATGCTGCCAAGAAACATCATTCTACTCAGTATGCAACATTATATTATTCTGATGTCTCATCAGTCTGTAGTAAATAAGCATGGCATAAGACCCAGATTGTTCTAGTGGTTAAACCACCAGATTAGAAGACAGGAAACTATGAGTTCTAGTCCTGCCTTATGCAGAAAACCAATTGGGGGACTTTGGGCCAGTCACTCTCTTTCAGCCCAACCCACCTCAAAGGGTTGTTGTTGTGGGGAAACAGGAGGAAGGAGTATTATGTTCGCCACCAACTATCTATAGCATGGGTGTCAAACTTGCCACGTCACGTTGCAGTCACGTGACATTTTACGATGTTTTTCCCATTCGCGGAGCTGGAGTGGGCATGGCCTACGCATGACGGGCCCTGATACCCCTGATCTATAGCATACAAGATCCAGATGTATACAATTTTCAAATTACTACAAAATTACCTTACAAAATGGAAAATGCCACATGAAATTGTTAACCAAGCACAGATCAAAAATAGCAATAGCAATAGCAGTTAGACTTATAGGTAACTCCTTGATTTTTTTTTCCTTACAAGAATTGTACAGCTCTTAATGGCCCCATTTGGCCATTATCACTTAGGGGTGTACTCACTTTTGTTGCCAGCAGTTTAGACATTAATGGCTGTGTGTTGCGTTGTTTTGAGGGGACAGCACATTTACACTGTTATACAAGCTGTATACTCACTACTTTACATTGTAGCCAAGTGTCATTTCTTCAGTGTTGTCACATGAAAAGATATACTTCAATATTTACAAAATGTGAGAGGGTGTACTCACTTCTGTGACATACTGTATGAAAGGCTGCTTTAAGGAGTTCCCAGCAGGTGCCATCAGCATCCCTGGGCTTTCTCCTTTAGATCTGAAGAGCTACACAGTCCTATTGTTTTATGCTTCAAAAGTGACTCCTATATATTGCCTAGCACATTTAGCATTGCAATTTCATTCATTTATTTTAAAAGAGCAGCAAGTAGATATAGGTAGTCCTCAACATGCGACCACAATTGAGCCCAAAATTTCTATTGCTAAGCAAGACAGTTATTAAGTGAATTGCACCCCAAGTAAAAAAGAACTGGAGAAAAAATTTGGAACTTTGTTATTATATATGTTGGCAGCAGCAAGACTATTGTATGCACAAAAATGGAAGGACACTTCGATTCCTACCATGGAAGAATGGTTGCAGAAGTTGATGGAGTTGTCTGAAATGGCAAAAATGACCACTTTGATTAAAGAAAAGAACATAAGTACTTTTGTTTCCACATGGAGACTGCTTCTGAACTTCCTGCTTGAAGTAAAAAAGAATGAAACTTTGATTTTGGGTTTTACCAAGTAGATTGATAGATCTTTACAGAAATGGCTTGTTCATATTATTATGAAAAAGCAAAAAGTTGTGTTAATGCCTTATTTTACTGCAACAGAGAGAGTCGGAAGTTGATCTGGCTTCCCTTATTGACTTTGCTTGTCGGAAACCAGCTAAGAAGGTTACAACTGGTGATCACATGATCCCAGGACACTACAACTGTCCTGGGAACACATGCCAGTGGCCAAGCATCTGAATTTTGATCAGGTGACCATGGGGATGCTACAACAGACGTGTGAAAACTGGTTATAAGTCACTTTTTTCAGTGCTGTTGTGACTTTGAACAGTCACTAAATGTGTGATTGTAAGTCAATGTGATGGAGATGTCCTGGAGATGTCAGCTCGGGAGAGGATAAACCAGTTCCTGGCACCTCAAAGCTGAGTTGATTGATGGCTCCAAGAAGCTGTCTGAGAGTGATTTGGCTGAAACACAGCTGCAGCAGGACAGCCCTGAGGCTCCAGGTGGGGAAAGCACGCAGTTGCAGCTGGTCATTGATGAGGAAGAGGAACTGCCTTCTCCACCTGATCCAAGAACACATAGGGCAGAGAAAAGGCAGGAGCAGAGAAGTTAGCCAGATTATTCATGAGGAGAAAGCCTCTCCCTTCTTGATGGGCTGCACCGGAAGCTGGCTATTTAGCACAGCAGACAGATGGAGGCGATGCTGGGAACCACGTGTTTGTTTCCTAGCTATGTGTTTTCTGGTCATTGTGATTTCTGCCTCACTTTGGATTGACACCATGCCTTGGAAACTCTGGACTTTTCTTGCCTCATGAACCATCTTGTATTGTAGAATTAATTTTGCCTGGTGTGTTTATTTTGATTGAGAAACTTTCAAGTGCCTTGGGGGACTATTTGGCCATTGTTCTGTGGAGTAGCATTGGTTTTTTTTATGGCTGGACTTAATTCCAACAGTTCTGGGTTTTTGGTGAAGGGAATTGCTGGGGAATATTAACAAACTCATTAAACTACAGTTTTGTGCGTGTGTGTGTGTGTGGAGTGACAGCACAGTTCAGAAATACCTGTACAATATTTTACATATTTAATAAACCAATGCCTAGTATTACTATGCAATTTTGAACACATCTATTCAGTAATCCTATTAATTTTACAGAAATTTAGCCCTTGGTAAACAGTAAATACAATCATCAATTAATTGTATGCAGTCGTCAGCCAAACAGCTTATTATATCTGATTATATCTAGAGATCTTCCAATTTACTTGACTAGTGAGTCTAGTGTTTTAAAATAAACAGCCTTTAAGACCTAATTTCATACTACTGAAATTTGGTAACTAACCAGCTTACTTTCTTCGGTGTTATTATTATTATTATTTAATTAAAATAAAGATGGGAATAGGATGAGAGACCTCTGGGAGGAAAAGTGGTACTGTTCCCAACCTTAACTCTCACAATCGTCACAAAACACATTACTGAAATTGGGGTCATTTTGCCGGTGAATTTTAGTAGCATGATTTCAAGCTGCTTTTCAAGTTTGGAGAAGATTTAAGGGAGGCATGAGAGCAGTTTGTTTCTCAGAGGGCTTCAGCTTCCATTTGCAGCCTTTAAAAAGCAAACAAAATGCAAAGATTCCAGCAACAGCACCCCATCATTGGTGCACCTTCTTTGTCCTTCCTGTGGTGGGAATGGTGGCCCCTGACTCAAGGGAAGCTGCCTTTGCCTATTAAAAGAATAATAAAATCCAAAAATGCGATAGATTTTTTTTTAAAAAAAGTGTTTTGCTTTACTGCTGGAAAATATTTCTGGTTTCCCCCCCCCCTCTACTTTCAGTCAGGTTTTTGATAAATGAAACTGAAATATTAACTGTCATTTTCTGCTTATCAACACTCATCAGTAATTTCAGCAGTTGTGTAATGCACAATATTGCTGGGAAAGCAGGATGAGCAGGTTTGATAAATGATAGGCAATGCAAAAAAATAAAAGTGTCATTGTGCTTTTCATGAGGATTTAATCACCCTGCCCATTGTTCTCTAGCAATTGTACAAGTTTTTAAAAAAAAAAATAATAATAACCTATACGTCCCACAGAACTACTACAGTATATTTCAAGAAATAACTATAATTACTGAGATTCTGTTCCTATCAATACTAATTCACTGACTTGTTTGAACTTTTAATTCAGAGTTTCCGTACAAATTTCCACAGGTGGAGAGAATTCTAAGGGTTGAAATCTATACATCAGGTTGAGAAACACTGTTTTAATTTAAAGTTGCAAGTCATAATATCACAGTATCCCCTATATTCTCAAAACAGTATAGATCCAGTATATTTATGAGTAAAATTATGGTGTTCAGAACAATGGTACTCTTAGGACTGAATCACCAGGCAATGGTTTAAGACTCTACTGCCTGGAGGTTTAAAATATACTGTAGTGCCATGAAAGCTTGTTTAAAAAAAAGATTCTGCCAATTTCTAAATCCCTACTACTACTGCCTTTCTTTCCTCTAAAATTCCTTTGACATGCTGACTTTTTCTTCTAGGGCACCAAAATATTTTGAGAAACAAAGAGATGATGAAAAAAAAAATTCAGCGTCACTTACTGGTAAGAGGGACAAAAACAAACAAACAAACAAACAGAAAGTGCATTTGTGAAGAGGGTTATGTTCTGAAAGAACAAAGGTTTTAGCAAAGGAAGAAAAAAGAGGGGGGAAAACTGGGAACGGGTGTGTGTGTGTAGGAATGTATTTATAAGTCCCATAGACTACACAATGCTGACAGACCACTGGCTAGAGAAAGCATTCCTCCCAATCTTTAATAAAAAAAGGAAGCAATTTTCCTCAGATTCTAATTCTTCCTATGTCTCCCACACCAAGAAACCCAAATTTGCCCTGGAGATTTGGAGGAAAGATGGGACATGCTTGGATTCAATTCAGTCTTCCTCAGCCTTGTGTCCTCCCAACATATTGTTGCTGCAAATCCAGGATTCCAAATCAGTAAACTGATTTAGGATTCTGTCTATGGGGAAGGCTGCTTGGGTTGGAAACAAATTTGATTCCATTTGTACAACGTTTTGTTTTGTTCTGTTCTGTTTTCTTTTAAATTTGAGTTGGTACCTCAGAACAGAGGTGGGTTCCTCCCGATTCGGACCGGTTCACCCGAACCATTAGCTACCCGCTGGTGACATCACTATGATGTCACAGAGCTGGTTCGATCAGTGCCGGTCTGTGGACACCACCATCTTTTTTTAAAGTTTTTTTTTGAATTTTTTTTGGGGGGAATTTTTTCCTGTTTTTTTTTCTTCTGCACATGCACAGAAGCCGAGTTTCCGGCACTGTGCATGCATCGCCATCTTGTTTTTGGCTTTTTTTGGGGGGGGGTTAATTTTTTTGCACTGCGCATGCGTGCGCACCCACGAGGCGCGGCCACGCGGTGTGGGAGGAAGCAAACCGGCAGTGAGGTAAGTTAGAACCCACCCCTGCCTCAGAAGGTAAGCAGCATCCGGCTTACCTTGTGCTGTTGGATGCTAAGCCAAATAAGACTGGTTAATAATTGGATAGGGGATTCTTCAGAAACACCAGGGCTATAGGCTACCCTCAGAAATTGAAAAACATCTCTGAAGAAGGTAGCTATTAGGTATTTTCATACTGTTGCTAAGAAAACTACATGGACATGTGCTTAAAGTTTTCAGGTGTCAGGTTTGACTTGAAGAAGGAGGCTGTACACTTAAAATTCAGTAGTCAGCAAATAACAAATTTAAATAAATTATGCTTGTTATAGTCTTTGTGGCTTTGGTAAAACAGTATACAAGCGAAGAGGAGATGATTAACAAAAGAGATGATAGACAGATAGCCAGACAGATAGATAGATAGATAGATAGATAGATAGATAGATAGATCTAGATAGATAGATAGATAGATAGATAGATAGATAGATATAGAGAGAGATAGATAGATAGATAGCTAGATAGATAGATAGATAGATAGATAGATAGATATAGATATAGATATAGATAGATGATAGAGCTTATAGATATATAGATAACTTATATATATATGAGAGACACATTTTTTACTGATAAAGAAAATAATGGTCTGTTGTGTAAGCAACTGCCTGGATGGCCCCTGGAAAAGCAAAAAGGAAGCAGTATGCTCCCTCCCATATTTGGGTATACCAGGTGATCTGACAGAAAAAACTTATATGTATATATGTGTGTATATATATATATATATGTGTGTGTGTGTGTGTGTGTGTGTGTGTGTGTGTGTGTGTGTGTGTGTGTGTGTGTGTTTTGCAATAACAACTAAGCAAGCAAAGGGTATGCTAAGATGTCTTCACTGATAACTAAGGGGGTAAACAAAATATGGAA
>QLTV01004146.1:4649099-4666830 GCA_003457575.1 Thermophis baileyi
CTACCTACCTACCTATCTATCTATCTATCTATCTATCTATCTATCTATCTATCTATCTATCTATCTATCTATCTATCTATCTATCTATCTATCTATCTATCTATCTATCTATCTATCTAAATTATCAGGAAGCCAGTATTGGAGCAACCCAAATACAAGATCTCCTGAAACAATACCAATAGGAACAATTTGAGCACACGCTTAAAAGCACTGAAAAGTTAAATTGGAACCTGGTGAATTTCTGTCATTCCTTGTCAAAGCTGACAAAGAGAGGTAACCAATACTGGCATCTGCTGAATGCTAAAAATTAGCCCATATTATGTTTGCTCTATGCATATGTTCTGAAAGCAGGCATATATGTTTGATTGAGATTTATCACTGCTACTTTTTTGGACTTTCTACAAATATTTCTAACAAATTAGTGGAATGCATTTATCCCATTTGTGGACAGCAGAAGTGGAGTCCTGTGATTGTAGACATTATTTAATAACTCTTGAAATTGCCTCCAGTATCCATTAAAACTGAGAAGGATCAGTAATCTGATGTGATGGCCAATTATATAATGAAGCCTCTTGCAGTGGGACCTGTCTGAAATTTGCCCTTGATTGCTTCAGCAACCTCAAGGTTGCCACTATGTGCATCACCCTTTTCCAATGAATTGAACTTGAATACACCAAATTAACATAGTTACTGTGCTCAGACCCACATTAAATTTATCTTGAAATGCCACTGAATGCCACAATTATGAGTGAACAATTTGGGGTGGGCTATGTTTCTCAAAATTTTCTAAAATGTGCAATCTATCATACTTCCAGTTCTGAACTTTGATAAGACATACATTTCCTTACATTTCTTATCAATTACTTCCACCTACCTTTTTTCAGAAAGTCTACAGGCTATACTATTTAAAAATGTTCCTTTCCCCTAAACCACGGGTGTCAAACTTGATCGTGTCACGTGATGTATCACGATGTATCGTGACCTTTTTTGCCTTTGCGGAGCCGGGGTGGGGGTGTCCTGTGTGTGATGCATCCAGCCCATAGGCCGCCAGTTTGACACCCCTGACCTAAACTAGGCATACACTATAAGAAATCGAGAGCATAGGAAACAAGATTCTAAGAGACTAAGCATGCACACAGTGGGAAATACACATTTAGCACAAGGAACGTGCTAACACCATCTGTTGGCCCATTGCACTCATGGCTGAAAGCCCCAAGTCACTTAAGAGCTGAACAATTGCTGAAGGTCTCAAAGTGATTAAAGTCTTGTCAGTTACAGGCAGCATCTGTCTGCAGGCTAATTAAGATCTCAAAGCTGAGCTTGTTAAGATGCTGTTAGCATCTTCCAGGGAAGCACTGCATTTTGGAGAAAAGAAGCTCAGGAAGAGGTTGCTTGTTTAAGCAATCACTCCACTTGGGGGTGGGGGGATGGGAAAGCAGGTCATGCACAAAACAACATGTACTAGCTAACTGCAATGGCAAATACGTGACTGAGCAGGAGATGTTGCAAAAGTCATAAATGTGGGCATTGGTTGCAAAGTTACTTTTTCATCACAATCATAACTTCAAAAGATTGTGCTGCCTGAGGCAGTCACTAGGCAAGATCTATCTATATTTCCAATTAGTCTTTTCAAAATTATGGTGCAGTGGTGCACCATTACCATTAAAACTGTGTCTATTCACCTTGCTCCTAATTGTACTCTTTTTCTCTTTCCTTCTAACTCTCCCAGCATTGCAATCTTCTCCAGACTTGGATCTTCTCATAAAATGTTCAAAATAGGATATATTTGAACATGTTCATTTATGCCTTTGGTGAGAACTTTGGATTGATTTGTTCTGTAATCCCTTGTTTGTTTCCTTTGATAACCATGGTATTCTCAGGAGTATTCTTCAATATCAAATTTCAAATAGTGTCAATACTCTTTCTATCATAATACTATAAAGTATTACAAGAAAATCCATCATCTGCACAGTGCTATATTTTTTTTAGGTATACACACTACACAGCATTTGAACTGCTGGTCTATGGTGTATATCTTGATTGCTGGTTCCTTTACATGTAGTCCTCACTTAACAACACTAATCAGAGCTAGAATTTCTGTTACCAAGCAAAGCGGTCATTAGGTGAAAAGCATCATGCAACCCCACCATTTTGCAATGGCAGTTCCAATAGTTCCACTGCCACTTATCTGTGCCACATTCAAATGACGGTTGTCATCTGCATCCTTCCCCTGCTGGAGACCTACCCAGTCAAGGCAGTTGCTGGATTTTTGTGATACCACACGAGGCCTAGAGAAGGGCCAGCAATTACCTTGTCAGCAGCAGAAGGAAAAAAAAACTGTGAAAGTCAACTGGGTGTAACAGGGGATGGCAGGGTTAGGCACAGTAGAATGTAGGGTGGCCAAAAGTGCACAGACAGTGGAAGATACGTTGGTGGGGAGTTGAAGCATACACTGTGGTCCTAAAAGTGAGCGGGCTGCCAAGAGACCAAATTTTGATCATATAATTTGTAGGGGTGCTACAATGGTTGTAACTTCAGTTACCAATCATAACTATCATTTGCTCAATGCTGTTGTAACTTCAAATGGTCATTGAATGAATAGTCATTAAGCAAGGACTACCTGTACCTAAAATATAAAAGCTATTCATCACTGCAAAATCTTAATTGTCATTTTAAAAGCTCATTGTTGTACTTGTGATTATTAGTTTGATCTTCTTTATATTTAATTGTTGTCCAATTTTTTTCATGGTGTTCCTTTATTTTCATTACTAGAGTTTGCAGACCATTTGTCTTTTGAGCTATTAGAATAATGTAGTTACCTGTGGTGGTTCTTCTAATTTTAAAACTGCATTCACATTCTTCTAATCCATCTTTTTTCAATATATTTTGCATTCAGATTGAATAAATAGGGTATATAGCCTTGTTTAATTCTTTTGCCAACCTGTAATCAGTCTGTTTTACTAGGTTCTGTCTGGACTGTGGCTTCCTGATCTACCCATTTCATATAAGGATAATGAGATGATTGGGGATTCCTGTTTTCCATAGGCATTTCCTCCAGAGTCATTACTTGGATTTGAAAGATAATTACCGGTAGTTGCTTGGTATTCTTCTCCTATAAGTTCAAATTTTGAATTTCATAATAACGGGAAACGGATGTGGTTGTGGGAATCAGTGTAGTAAAGGTTGCCACCAGCAAGCAGTAGCCAAGATGCTCCATAGCAAGAGAAGCTAAGGTCATTTAAATAAATGAAGATTGTGAGTTAACAGTTAGCTTTCTCCCCCCCCCCCGCCCGCTTTCAATGATTTAAACATGTTAGGTCTCAAACTTTTTTACCTGATAACATATTGTTCAATAACACTCTGCCTGTACAACCTTCCCTATTGGCCCTTAGAAAAGTATTAAAAGCCAAATTATTGCAGACAGTATTTTCATGATTTTGTTGACTTAATTTATTGCACCATTTTTATTACTTTACTCTCTTTTGTTTAGTGTCATTTATGTTAGTATTCTACACAGATATTTAAAAAGTTAGTTTGTTGTATTTATTTTAAGCCTCTCTAAATCAATTGATCATGCAGGGTATTAATTCAATGAGTAAATAAATAAATACAGAGGATAGCAATAGCACTTAGACTTATATAGGATACACATTTCTCAAGTATTTTTTAATACCTATTTTCTAATTGTTTCATTTACAGAGTTGTTTTCACTATTTTGCAAAAAAGAAAAAGAAAAAAACTAATCACACAAGAGGCTAATCTCCATTATATGGTTTTTACAGGCAGCGTATAACTTACAAGTCATGCAATCTCTGAAGTCCCTTTTATTAAAGTTTATGTATTTTCTAAATTTGATTTATATGGACTTTTATATATATCGTGTTAAAAGAATGGCTGTGAACCAATCCTATTTATGGTTTGGATAGAAGGGAAACTAAAACTGTAAAGCAATGGCACTATTCTTTTTTATTTTTGTTGTTCTTTGAAATGTTTATATTTATTTCACCTGCAGTCAAAAATTGCAGTTTGTATGTCACCATTCTCTGCTGCTTGTATTTAAAAATGTGCATGTCAGAAAAGAGGTCTATGTTCTACCTTAGCCTATTATTCATTTCTATTATACTATTAGTGCATGTATCTGCCAGGTCAAACTTTCACTTACTTTTCAATTCAGATTTATTTGTGTGATTTATACAGCTTTCACTTGGCACAGTGTATATCTTTGGTAAACAACAATTAAATCTACACAAAAACAATACAGTGAACAAGTAACAAAAACAAAGCCTGAAACATAAGGACATTAAATGCAGGGAAAATTTCAGTCAATACCACTCTCTGACTCTGCCTAGGGAAAGAGTCAAGTGTTTAATGCTTTTTGAAAAGCAAACAAGGTCAGGGCCAAGGGAATCTCAGGAAGAACGCTATTCCAAAGCTTTGCAAGAAAGTCACACATGTTTGGGACAAGGCCATGCATGGCCTTGGGAGAAGAAGGCCTGGCATGGCCAGCAGTTGCTTTGTGAAGGGCCTGTATAGATGTGTCTCATCAGCAGCGGAAAGAAGAAAACAATGAAGGTCAGATGGCCAGGGATGTCTGGATGGGTAGAGGCAGCCAAGTGCAGGATGATCAAAAGGGGAGGGGGAGATAGATGGGTGGGTGGGGAGTTAAAAAGGAGGCAGTCCCTTACCTCACTGAGGTAATCGCTTGGATCAGGGCTGGTCCTCATTTAACAAGGTGGGATTTGTTTATCCCACAAAGGCAATGGCAAGTGCCAGGATTGCTCAGTGATATGATCACTGATATTGTGCTTTATGACTGTATTGTTTATAGATGGAAATCCCTGTCCTAATTATTGTCATTAAGTAAGGACTACGTCAGATTAAAATTGACTTGGACAGGTGGACAAATTTACAACTTTCTTTCATGGGAAGAATCACAGTAATTAAAATGAATGTGCTACCCAAAATACTCTTCCTATTTCAATGCATACCGATTAAATTAGACAAGGATTTTTTTTTCAAAATTTAAACAAAATTATATTCAAATTCATTTGGCAAGGGAAAAAAGCGAGGATTAAATTAAAATTATTACAGGATTCTAAGGAGAGGGGAGGATTTGCTCTCCCGGATTGGGAAAAATACTATCAAGCTGCAATATTAACATGGGTGCGGGACAGGATACAATTAAAAAAAATAGGAGATTGCTAAGATTGGGAGGCCATGATATGCAGATAGGGTGGCATGCTATACTTTGGGAAGGGAAATACAAGGTTCACCAGTACTTCCGGAAGCACTATATCACACAAGCGCTAATAGATGTTTGGGTCAAAATTAAGCAACATAATTATATGCAAATTCTGAATTGGATATCAACATTGGAAATGTACATACATCCAAAGTTCATACAATTAGGAAAAGTAATAACATATAAAGACAAATTAGACGAGAGAGGAGAATTGAAGTCAAGGAAAAACCTAGAAGAAGAAGGTATAGAACTGGAATCGTGGGCATATCTTCAATTGCAATCACGATATAGGAAAGACAAAAAAGATTGGGGTATAAAAACAGAGATGACAGAATTAGATAAAATATTATTAGGAACAGAAGATAAAATGATTAAAAAAATGTACCATTACCTTCTGGAACAGGTGATGTATGAAGAATAAGTCAAGGAAACTATGTTAACGTGGAGTAGGAATTTTGGCTACAGCATTGATTTACATAATTGGCAGGAATTATGGGAAAGAAATAGAAAACTCACCCTGGCCACTACATATAAGGAAAATCTTTATAAGATGTTCTACAGATGGCATTTCCCACCCACAAGGCTAGCTAAAATGGGCCCAAATCTCTCACCAAATTATAGATAAATATGATAAGGGAACAATATACTTAATGTTGCATATTTTGACTGCTGCTAGATTGGCTTTTGCACAAAAATGGAAGAACAAAGAAACCCCCTCAGAGGAAGAGATATTACATAAAATACTGTCTTGTGCTGAAATGGACAGGCTTACGATGGAATTGAAAGATAAGAATGAATCGGAATACTTTGAAATCTGGGATAAATTGTACCATTGGTGGGGATCGAGGAGGATTGTTGGGATTATGGATCAGTGACAAGTTGGAAATGTATATAATCTTATGTTAGCAAATAGGAAAAAATGGACTTGGTATTGTATATAAAGTTTGTATATATTTATAGAGATAAAGAATTGTATTTATGAGAAGAAATAACTTGACGGAAATGTTTAAACTGGAATGTTACGTTATGTCCAATGTTTTTTTTTAATTGTATTATAAATAAAAAACTTTTTTTAAAAAGTAAGGACTACGTGTATTTATAGAACAAGTCCACTTATTTGATGTCAAAGTAAAACTATGCAATAGACACAAATACACATTATATAGGAAACCTAGAGATTGCATTTATATGTACAGCTTCCATGCAGAACATACCACTAAATCTATTGTGTATAACCAGTTCTAAGCTGTAACTGGATCCATGAGATGTCCAGGGCAGACCATCTCAGTGTCTTCCATCATTTTATGGAGGTCTTGGGTTGTTCTGTATAGTACCCAGATCAGGAAATGATCTGACCATGGCAATGGGATGATGGAAAATGGTTCAGTCTTCAGATCACCAAGTAGCAATAGCAATAGCAATAGCAGTTAGACTTATATACCGCTTCATAGTGCTTTACAGCCCTCTCTAAGCGGTTTACAGAGTTAGCATATTGCCCCCAACAATCTGGGTCCTCATTTTACCCACCTCAGAAGGATGGAAGGCTGAGTCAACCTTGAGCTGGTGAGATTTGAACCGCCGAACTGCAGCTAGCAGTCAGCTGAAGTAGCCTGCAGTGCTGCACTCTAACCACTGCGCCACCTCGAAACTGTTCCTTTCTCAAAGTCTACTTTTTGTTCTTTCTATTTGGAAATCAAACTTCTTTTGAATAGTTTTTCTTACAGTGCTCATGCTTCAGTTGTGCTAATTTCACTATAATACACTTTACTTCTATTCTTTATTTCCATGTCCATTTTTCCCTGGGGTTCACTCTTGACCTTTCCAAACCATTGTCTGTCCAACATTCAGAACTTTTATCAATGTTATTTCCTTCAATAATTCTCTCAAATTTTCATCATAACTAATCAAACCAATTGTGCTCTTAGATTCATTTCTTTGTCATGTGTATACTTGAATAGACATGCTTCATGCATTTGAAACAGATTGCTATTATAATTTATTCCTGATTTTTATCACCCCAATCACATTCATTCAGCATACTGCACATTTTAGCAATAGCACTTAGACTTATATACCACTTCACAGTGCTTTACAGCCCTCTCTAAGCGGTTTACAGAGTCAGCATCTTGCCCCCAACAATCTGGGTCCTCATTTTACCAATCTCGGAAGGATGGAAGGCTGAGTCAACCTTAAGCCTGGTGAGATTCGATCTGCCAAACTGCTGGCAGCTGGCAGTCAGCAGAAGTAGTAGTACAGAACCTGCAGTACTGCATACTAACCACTGCACCACCACGGCTCATTTTCCCCATATCTGTCTCTGGTTCTTTCATTCACAACATGTAGCAAGCATCTAATTATTTCCAACTTTTGCAATAACTACATTCATACACACTCACAACAATCTAGTTGACATCAGATGATACTTTTGATAAATCAAGATGCATTAAATTTTCCCTTTCTCTTTGTTCACAAGCAATTTAGCTTAATCTACTTTTAGTCATGCTACATATTGCTCTATATTCTAAGTGACAATTTCCATGCATTATGTTCATCAATAGATGAGCCATAAATATTGACCTCCATTGCCCATCATGGTTTTGGTCAACATTTTGTAACACTTTTTAATAAAATAGAGAAGATGTAGACTAGATTATTTAGATTTAGATTCATAGCTGTGTAATATGCATCCTTCCATGCTAATGGTAAGGATAACACCAGTCAGTTTTGGTATATTTTGGCCAGTATGCCATAATTATGACCAAGGCCCATGTATGTTCATTCTACTCTGTACAAGTTAGGATCTCTAATCTAGAAATTATTTTGCAACCCAACATATTGGTCTCTGCATTCCTCATGTTCAAACATTATATACAACATACTGACTCAGTAAACATGACTTTAATAATTAGAAACATAGATAAAACACCCCAAATAATATAAATCTTAATAACATCTTTCAAATGTCAGGAAGGGCTGGGTGAGTGAATGCTCGCCATTCATATGTATATCCTAGTTTATGATGCCAAGACCTTTTAGTTTTTGTGCTGTGCAAACATATTTTCCTCTTTCGTCCCACAGACTATTTTATTTAAAGAAGCTCAGATAGAAATATTGGGAATTGCGTATTTTCTTATAATAGACCGTTTTTGTATTTTTTTTTCCTTTTTCTGCAGCAGGGAGAGGGAGAAATGAAGTATGATGTCAGCGAGTGATTTTCATAACACTTTCTTTATGAAAAAATAATGGGTAATTTCATGTGTATTATACAAAATGGAAAAAGGAAATGCTAAAGGTTTCCCATGTTATTTTGACTTTTTGTAATGACTGCTGTATATCATCTTGATTTTGTTTTGTAGTGATATTTCCGATTATTTCAAAGGAAAAAAGTGTCAGTGTCAGTGTGTGTGTGTGTGTGTGTGTGTGGTGTGGTGTGTGTGTGCGTGTATGTATGTGTTTATGTATGTCTATATGAGCATATGACTTTCTGTGCCAGTTTTTCTTAGCCTGATTCCTCAACCAGCTGTCTGACTCTAATCTCATATCTTGAAAACCCCTGAGGCATGATGTTCTCAGAAAAATAATTTAAGATTGCAATCACAAATGCAACTTTCTGGAAATAAGTTGTATTGGTATCAGTTGGATTTTCCTCCAAGTAAATATGCTTTGGGACTGAAGTGTCAGTGGTCATTTTGTAAAAGAATGTCAAAACATTAAAAAAAAAGTAGCTACAAAGTTGAAATCCCTTTTGTTATTGATTGTAGTAACTAATTCACAGTTATTACAACTGATACGTTTGCACTACTATGGTAATACTTATATGTACATTAACAATATAATATGTTATGTCTTTAAAAATATTGGGCTCAAGTAAACCATACATTATGTGTGAATAGATATAGATGTTCTATAAATTTGGGATGTTATTAGCCACTATGACTTATATATATAATACTAATGAAAAGATAAAGGTTTGCAATAGTGGTGAATATCTGTAGGTTAGGTGTAGGATGAGGGTGGACGTTCGTTCTCTGAGCTTGTGGGTTGGTTTCCGAACGTTTTGTTACCAGGCTAGTAACATTTAGGGAAAATTCCCTAAATTCCAATGAAGATATTACCTAGCCTGATAATGAAACATCCAGAAACCAACCCACAAACTCGGAGAACGAACCTCCACCCTAAAAGATAAAGGCACTGGTCTACTAGTGCCAGCTCATACTCATTTGTGAGAGTTGATTGTTACATTTTTAGAACTTTTGAAAGTGAGCTGTTAAACATAGTCATTATTAAAAATTAATAATGTTCCCCCCTGCCCTTGTTTTATACTTCTCAAACAAACCTTCTTCAAGGCTTGTCAGGCATCAGTAGGCAAGTGAAACGGGGAAGGCATACATGCACACAGACAAAAGCATACACCACCACATGAACCTGTTACAATGTCAGTGAAGCTTAAGGAAAGCAGGGAACGGTCTTCATAATGAAAGGCGAAGCTATTGTAGTTCTGATTGTTATTAACTCTTTTCAGTGCTCTGTGATTGGCGCATACCTCACACGGCTAAACTGAGCAGCGCCTGGTTCTTTTCTGAAATTAGAATTGCTGTCTGCGTGTTGAAAATGATTTTAAAGTAATTCTTGAATGTTGGATTTTTAATCAGTGGAGTTTGAGTCGGGTGTCTTTTGTCTGATGGCCAATTTTTAAGAACTCTTTTCAGCTTAGGTTGCTGCAATTTTGCTTAGGTTTGTCTGTAATTTTGAGGCTACAATAACATATGTGCTTGACTAGAACTAAATTCAGAAATCAGCATGTGGAGATTTACAGACTACAAAGATTATAAGCGTAACTGTTAGATAAGTCAAATAAAAGTTTTGCAGTCAGTGGTGTACAATTCCTAGATAAATCTTTTAATTAACATAAGTGCATTATTAAAATATTTTTTCCCATAAATTGTAGATAATGCGGGAATCAGGGACAGCTCCTTAAAAAATATTTAGGAGGGCGAAAACCGGTGTGCATTATGAAGGGCTTTTCAAATTGAGTTCTTTAGGCTAAGAGATTTGAATGGATTCTGAGGAACTAAGGAGAAAAAACCTTTCAAATCCATTCAGCCATCTGCTTCTGTCTTGATAACTACTCTTTCTCTCTTGCTTGCAAGCAGCAAGCATTTGCAAGCAGTCCATGCAGGAGGTGAATGGCTGCCTTTTCTTTGCCACATGCAAATACACGAAAGCTGACTCTTTGCTTGCCCTCAAGCTCTGACAACATTTCTAACTGTGCAACAACTATCAAAGTGTTTCTCTTCCTCCCTCTTCAGTTTCTACATTACTTTAATGTATGCATGTATTGTACATGTCCCCCAGAGGTATGCTTAATAATCACGGCAGCATCCTCTGCATATCTACTTAGACCTAAGTCCCATTGATCTGGATGGGAATTAATAAAAAAATGTCAGATTGCATTGCTTGGCTGCTGTACATGTATGCCTCAAACAAATCCCTGCAGAGTGGGATATCCACCAGTTCAGAGAATCAGATTTGCAAAGGCAGACAAACAGACAGAAAATAGGTGCCTTCGCCAGGCACTCATAATGGTGAAAAAAATCCAATTTTAATTTCACTATGTTAATCCATTACTATTGTCTATGTTATTTTGCTGTATGTCATGTTATGTGCAACTATCCATTGACATGTCTAAGAAAGGGATTATTCTAAGTGATATCTCAAATTGTGACTTTCCTGCATAATTTTTCAACTTCACAATATAAAATTGCCATGCCCATCCTGGATATCTGTCTCTCAGCATATGCATATTGTGTTTGTTTTGCTTTTTGATTAGACTTAATAAATATTTATGTATGTGAACATTTTTTCAGACATGGAACATTGGCTACAAACTGGTACAATTGCATACCATATTGAAGCAGGTGAAAACAGAAAAAGGGAAACAAATTGCAGTGCTGTAATTGGAACATCCATTTTTGTGAAATAAGTTTAACATATACATTTGCATAAATAAATTCTAAGTAGCGCAAGTTTTATTTTACTGCCAATTTGCCATCACTACTACTTTGTCTCTTCATCGGGATTTAAAAAAAACACCTTTAAAAAGTTAAATAAAAAAACCTAACAGGTTCCATGGTTAGAACAAGTTTAAAATAACTTCTATAAGTTATAGACATTCTAAAAGAACATCTATAAATGTTGTGAATAAACTACAAAATGGCAGACTAATTAAATATAAGTAAGGGTATAAATAAGTAATTGTACAGTGACCTACTTAGTACAATTAATACCAAAGTTACAAAGAGCCCTACTGATGACAGTGATCAATTTAGTTACTTTGTCTTTTTGTCACAGTTTAAATATAAATTCATTCCGTTGTTATTCAAACTACTATTTTTCCTTCATTTTAAGATTATACTCAATGTTTTAGTTATGAGACCATTAAAAGTCTCCGAACAGACTAACATTTAATATTTTTCAGTCATTTTCTGAAGTGCCATCTGTACTCTTCAGTCCATTAATCCTCCCCCCCCCACACACACACACAAATGTTCTCCTGGCAAAAGTGACTGATGACCTCATTCTCCAAGGTTATCTCTTTGGTTGTCTACACATATTCAGCAGTCTTACATCAATGCTGAGAGCATTGCATTGCCCTCTGATTAGTTCCCGGGTCCAATTCAAGATACTGGTTATTGCCTTAAAAGCCATTTTTGATTTGCATCCGTGTCTTGGACTGAGTTTCCCCACCACATATGGCTGCCCCATGTGATCAGAAGGGAAAGGTATTCAGAGCCTCTCTATTCCATGAAAGGTGAGGAGGATTGAGTGTCAGCCCTTTGAGGTACTCCAGGCAAGTAGCATAAACCATAAGAACTAGAACTACCTTTAGTAGTGCTACATTATATGTTTTATAATGGTTACAGTAACAGAATCTTTCAAGCCTGAAAGCGCTTCTCCCCTCCTTTATTTTTACTTCCCAGAAAACTAGGGAGGTTCCTTTCTCAGGTGCTTCCCATGCCCCTTTTCCTTCTCTGGGCTGAAATACCTTTTGCATAGTAGTTGTCTATGCTGCAGCTCTTCCTCCCAGGGTCATTCCCATATACCATCGTACTGAGGGACAAGGTGTCAGATGCCAGGGAAATCAGAAGATCCAGGCAATTTAAATGGTTATAAAGATTTATTGCAAGCTTAAGTTCTCTGCAAGAATCTGAACTACTAATGGCCAGAGCAAATTGGAGGTAGATAAGAGTCAAATGAATTCAAGGTGGGCTGGACTTAGATCTCTTGTGAGTGTGAAGGGACTCCTGACTGATGATGCGTTTGACCCCTCCCTCAGGCTCAGTCTGGTCATCTCCTACATAAGGATGCACCATCTCATTGATGGTCCCCACTCTCTAGAATACCCTGTCGTATTAGGAATATCCCCAACCTCTATACTTTTAAGAAAGTTTTAAAAAGTTTGCTATTCCAGTAAGTTCGTATGGTATAACATTTATCTGAGTTAGCTAGGTTCAATTATGTTTTAATTCTTCTGTAAACTACCTTGACACTTTTGATGCAGTGGGCAGTCTGTAAAAATTGTATAAACAAAGTACAAATTCTTAACTTTCTTGCATTAACATAATACTTCTGTCAGACTTATATTTCCATTGGCATGTAGATGACAAGGTTAAAACATAATTCCATAAAGCCAATTTGTTTAAGGGAACCATCTCGCCCATTTTTACCAATTAACTAAAGTGAAAACAAAACTTAGCCAAACATCCTCTAAGGTTCTACAAAGTAATCAACCAGGTTCTGTAATAATCTTATAAAAGTAAAAACCTATTTATTACTTTATCAAGTACTGTATCTTAACCAGCGATACCGTTCGAACAACAAACAGTTTACTGCAGATATTCATTCCATTTATTCAGTGCTATAAAATAATAAGAGTTGCCTCAAACTGCGAGATGGGTAGCATATAAATATAGTAAAGAAATAAATAAGATGATTAAGAGGAAATAGAATGTTTTACTTACCTTTGGCAATCCTACAGTCATAGGAGCTGTAGCCTTCAAAACATTGACACCCCCTTATAGTGCACTGTCCATGGCCATTACAGAGATTGGGACATCTCAGTGCTGTAATAATTTTGTGATGGATAGCAGGTATCTCATATGTTGAATGAAAATATTCAGTTACATTTTCTAAAAGGACCTTTTTTTCACAGACGTTTTCCAAAAATGGAATAAGTAATTCCCCCCATCTGAGATCATCCTTAATCTGCACATCTGAAAGACACATTTCAATGGCCACATCGAGTTGGATGCCAAGAAATCCTTTGCAAGCTGAGCCTATAGCAGAATTTCCAAGCAATGTCTTGCAATATGTTAAGACTTCAGCTGAGGTCAGGCCACTTGGAGTTGGCCATGTAGCCTGAACTTTAGGCGACTTCCCTTCAAAATAATCTTCTGGGAAAAAATATGAAAAACTTTCAAAGTCAGTTGGACTTTGGAAAGAGGAAATAGGTGAATATTCCAAAGACCCTTGCCTTTTTCCTCTTTGGAAATCTTCCCAATGATTAGAGATACTAGCAGCACTTTGCTCATCATTTAATAAAGGATCTGTTTTCAAGTGAATGACATAATCTGATGTGACCTCTAGATATGGAATTATGGAAGTGTAATAAATTTTCTCATCATAGCAATCCAAAGATTGTGAGGGAGGATTCCAAAAAGTATGCAGAGAATTTAAAGGTTGCAAGTATAGTTCAGGCTTCTTCTGACATAAACAGAAACGTTCTCTCTTCTGCCATTTCAAGGAGGACGGAATGCAGTCAAACAAGCTCATCCCTGGAGCTATCCTGATAAAATACAATAACAGGTAAAACAGTTAACATGCCTGACACCTCACACTGATACAAATTCTCAGTTTAAAAAATAAATAAATTAAGAGGTATAACAATATGCTGAACTACAAGCGATAAGAATATAAACCCTAACCCTAACACTAGCAACAAGAGATTATTATTATTAATGGCTAACAACCTCTGACTGCTTTGCACAGCCTCTAATCTGCCAAGCAAATTCTGTTTACCAATCAAGAGGTACAGTATGCCAAAGACTGATGGAAGTTTCCATTGCAACCATTGGTCTTTTCAGAAATGCAAGTGGCAGAGATGAAAACCTTAGTTCCAAAGGCCATGACTTCTTTCTCACATAGCTGATATTTCAGGCAGATTTTCTCAGAATATAAATTTGGATTGACAATATTTTTTTTAAAAAAAACCTTTTTATGATCCTATAGTCTCTATTTGGGTAGAGTCAGGGTGATTGGATGGAACTGAGCATTAACTAGACGGATGCCCTTCCTGATGCCTATGTGGAGTTCGCAGCAGATATTTTCTCTTTGTGCCCTAGGAGAGAAACATTTACCGCTACCTAGAAATGTTCCACCTTCTGAGTGGGAGGCGAGCATCTTCACCACTAGGCCACATGGATTATATACAAACTCAGCACTATCCCCTCACTCCACCCACCCATCCTCATTTTTTGGCACTGTACTTTTGGTTGCAAAGCAACTACAGTAGAATGCATAAGGAGTTGAGCTTTAATCTGAATATTTTTCATGAAATATTACCTCCTCTTGGGTAATTCATGTACAAAGAACTAGAGCACAATTTTGCAATCCAGCCAAGTACTACATAGTGATTTCTGCTTTAAGAAAATGAAGCCCAGGTGCTCTGCACTTTCTTCCCAACAGATTACATAACCTTGTTATTACATACAGAATATAAACTAAACTCCTGCCAACGTCTAAGAAGTTTATCACAAATCTGCACCTGAACTGCAACCAGGAAATTTAAAACATTTCTTCATCACTGAATAGAATATTATGGGTGAGATTACCATTTTATACAGCAGTTGTGTACGCCATTGTAAATTATTTGCTGAAATTGATATATCCATAGATTAATAAATTGCAACCAAGAAATTTAGCATTTAAAACTGCTTAGAATTTGTGCTTCTGAAAAAAGGTGGAACACATATTAGGTGCTTGAAGAAAAAAGGAAAGGAGAGAATTTGTTCAAGCAACATGGAACACTTTTTGAGAGACTGAATGCAGTTTCTTTTAAACAGCTGATCAACAGAATAATCAAGTCTTTTGTTTATTTTATTTTTAACAGCCAAGTGCAGATAGTGTCAAATTGCATACTGTACATAGCAATAATCTACACTCTTGCTTTTTCTGTGGATTTCTGACACTTGACAGATCAGGTGCATTATCATCCTCAAACACCACTTCCTGTTGACCTACAGGTGGCAAATTTATCAGTTTAGCAGCTTCCTTTGACAGGTATTTTCTCTAGCTGGATACAGGTAATAGGAAAGTACAGATTAATGATCTTGGAAATGTTGATGCATACTCCAATGACTAAGAGGCAAAAATATACATTCCCCTACAATGATTTTCATACACAATTGTATGCTGGCAAAGTGACAATGTTGAACTTTATCAACAGGGTTGTAAAATTCATCTGGAAAAGTAACTGCTGCTGAATGTTTTAAAAAATCTGAGTAGAAAAAACATCATAGATGATATTGATATAAGATGATATTCTAGAGTTCTGAATATCTGATAACATTTGTCTCTGGGCAGGTGTTTTTTTTTTCCTCCCTTACGAAAGCAACTATCATTATAAGGAATATACAGAATTTTGAAAAGATAAAGAACATGTTCTGGAAGGAGCAAAACAAGAAATAGGAGTACTTCCCCCTAAATGAGGGTGCTTTCAACCTTTCACACAGCAGAGCGAAATTTTAAACACTGACAAATGTTTTATTCTATGTTATTCCTAAACATGTTAGCATTTTCTAAAAAAAGGAAAGTGTCAATATTTATGTGAACAATGGTACATTTTCCAAACTAGCTTCACAATGACTTTCTAAAGCCCTTTCCACACGGAGATAGCACAATGATTCATGATCCATTCCAGTTCTTTATAACCTCACAATCAGCGATGGGTTCCAACTTACCTTGCTGCCGGTTCGCTCCCTCCCACGCTGCGTGGGCATGCCTCGTACTGCATGTGCAGTAACAAAAAAACTGAAAAAAATCAAACAAACAAACAAACAAAGCCGAAAAAAAGATGGCGATCGCATGCACTGTTCTGCGCATGCTCAGAAGGAAAAAAATAAATAAAAAATAAATTAAAAAAAATTCGAAAAAAAAAAAAGATGGCGGCCCTCACGGACCGGCACCAACCGATCCGGTTCGGTGACATCATCGTGATGTCACCAGCGGGCCACTACCAGTTTGGGAGAACCGGTCTGAACCGGGAGGAACCCACCCCTGCTCACAATGCTGTGAAACTTGTGGATCTTGGAAAGCTGAGCCAATCAACCATCAATTTTGCTCTTGCTCCAGAGGAAATGCCATGAAGACCTTTGAGATGCAAGATCTGCATTTTGCAACCTAGATATCTTACCTCTAGGTCTCCCCACTCCCTCCTGTAAAAAAGCTACTATCATATCTTTCAGACTTCCCTCATCCTCTCCAAGAAGCAGTTTGCTGAAATGCCCTACTGGGCTCTTTTTTATCATGATAAAAAACAAATGTGATGATAGAAGGGAGGGGAAAGGCATCATTTGAACTATTTTTTTAATACTACCATTGGAAAACTTGGGGGAACATTAGGAGAATGTAACATAGGTTTGTAGATATTCAGGTGGCATTCAAAACTGCTTTAGAAGATTTGAGGGAAAAGCTGTAGCTGCACAGAAGCATATTAAATCAGTTTTCATTTTTTTTATGTACCTACCTATAACAATTGTAAAACTTATATTGGCTGAAAGGAATGCAACATATCTTCATTAGCAAGATTTGAAAATGATATATTTCACACTTGGAGTCATTCACTGTGTTCCTTTCAAAAGTGTCCTTGGGTGGACTGAACTTAAAATTCACTAAATCCATATTGTACAAATCAGGCCTAATGAATGTACATTTGTACTGAAACACAGAGTATAGTTAATTTCATAAGGATGTTACTCAAGTGCTCCAATTGGATGATGGATCTTCCTTTCTGTCTCATTCTAACTCATAATGTATGATGTGAAGTCTTTGCAGGTAGAGTTAGAAACACTGGACAGGGGTTTTTATCAAGCTCTGTGCCAGATTGTCCGACTCCCCCGGATTCCTCAGAAGCCTTTTGGGTGATTGTGCTTGGACACACTGACCTTATTAAATCTTCTTCTTGACATCCACTCTCAGATTCCGGAGGTGTGAAACGTTCAGGAGATAGTTCTTGATGTTTCTTTTTCTTCTTCTGTTTGGGCATTCTTGCAGTGATTAATAAGCGTTCCTCAGTCGCTTAGAAATCTAGCTAACAAACCTGGCCGGGACATCTAAGAATGACGAACGGGGAAACATCAGAGCAAATAAACCATCCTCTGCTACCATGTTGCGGAGAAAAATAATTAGAGGTGAAATGAATCTTGTTTACCC
>QLTV01004146.1:4683241-4711030 GCA_003457575.1 Thermophis baileyi
AAATACTTTTTGTTTTTATTTCAAAATCAATATGTGGAAACAAGATAAATTATATCATTCTGTCCAAATATGGTAGTAAACATCTATATAATTCTTTTCTAATAGAATAAGTGAAATGGGATTTTTGTGAATACCATAGATTGTAATAGCCATTTTGAATAACAGTAACATAGAATGTCACTGCTCTAAAAATTCATTAATATGGAATTATTATTTTGCTTCATGTCATATATACTATATACATATATACAGAACATAGAATGTATACACACACACATACTATATATATGTGTGTGTGTGTATGTGTATGTATATGTATATATGTATATGTATATATAGTATGTATGTGTGTGTATAAACACACATACACTGTATGTATATATGTGTGTATATATATGTATATAATGTTTTCGTAGATTTTCACGGGTATAGGTATGTAGGTCTTGGTGTATTCGGGTCTTTTCCCGTGTAAGATCGAGAGTATCTTGGCAATGTTTCGACGAGGTCCCACTCGCCATCTTCAGGCTGGTGCTTTCGGCTTCATGCTTGTGCGAGCAAAAGCACGAAGCCGAAAGCACCAGCCTGAAGATGGCGAGTGGGACCTCGTCGAAACATCGCCAAGATACTCTCGATCTTACACGGGAAAAGACCCGAATACACCAAGACCTATATATATATATAATGATTGATAACAAAGTATGGGAAGAAGTTAATTTTTCCAAGCTAAACTAACATAAAGTATCATTACAGTGAGATTTTTGAACCCATTTTTTCTATTTCAATGTACATTTCAACCACACCATCTATAAAACCTAACACAAAGGTTCTATATTAGCTGTCATGAACATTAACTTCTAATGTTAATAAAAATGAATAAATTGCTTAATGTACTACATCACTCAATTCATGATGCATTTCCTCTCTCATCTGTTTGGTATTATAGCTATTGTTCTGATCCAGCCTTAGCAGAACCAAGAAACCTTGTCCCAAAAAAACCCTATTTATTTAATTACTGTGAATTCATGGCATTCACACACAGAAAAGTCCAGGCAATAATCCTTCCAAGGGTTAACTGAAATACAGACCTTATCAGTTCTTGGATAATTTCCAGGCCGGGAGCTTCCAGCCACAAAGCTGTAAATCAAACTCTCTCAAGCAGTCTCTGAGACACGAATCACGATGAGCAAATCTTCCTAAATAAATCCGAAAGGTTGTTTCCCAGACGCCACTCCCCTTTTGCTTCTATTTATTCCCCAGCCAGGGAAGGACCACTCAGTGTCCACGTGTGCCTTTCTTCCTGAGTCGAATCCTGGTACTCAGTTGTTCTCCTCTCCTGACAGCTCTGCATATACGCGCATCTGTAACAGGCCCCAGCTGTTCTTCTTCCCCATTTATCTCTGACTCCAAAGGCAGCTGGGAAATGTCGGATGGCCCTGGCTCTATCTCTGCTTCCGACGCAGAGCATCCAACAGAGCCTTCCCCAGACTCCAGGACTGGCCCAAGTTCCTCCCCAACCTCCTCTTCGTCTGAGTCTGCCGCCAGCTCCGCTGGCAGCTGGCAAGCCACAACAGCTATGAAACATATTTTACTTCAGAAGCATTTTACCACCTGTCTGCTTCTAGGTTCATTACAGGTATGATGACTCCAGGAAAAATGGGGGAAAATGTGGCAGGTTATATGCTACCTGACATAAGGTACTTACCAGAAATCTGAGTGCTTAACTGTAAAGTAATTTTACAGATGTCATCCTGGGCCAAACATGTAATAGGAATGGTACTTAAGATTGTCAAAATATGTTCCTTTCCATCTTCTGCAATTTGTAAAGATTCTGGTACAAACTAGAAATAAAGACAGGTTATCAATCTTAGATTAAGCTCATATCAACCCCTAATCTCTTCTCATGGGAAATGGCTTCTTATTTAAAGATGAACCTTTAATTTTTCTGCCTGGGAAGCAGACCTTTGAGACCATGAAGAGAGGAAGTAGGTGTCATGAATGACAAAACCTCTTAAGTAAAAAAGACAGCCTAGTCAGAAACATACTGGGCGCCCTAGGAGTAATTCTAAGAGCATCCTAAAAGCATCAGTTTAACCATACTAAGGTCAGCCTTAGTACCTAAAAAATAAAATAATCTGGTCTCAAGTTGAAGATCATTTGGCTGAAAAAAGTCTGAAGATGAAATACTTTCTTGAAAAATGTTCTTTTTAGCGTATTGTGCTTTTATTCCATACACTGCCCAGAGTTTGTTTTGGTAGATGGTTAGCTATATAAGTTTCCCAGTGATTTCTCACTGAGGGGTTTTTTGTTGCATTGTTAGAGAAAATTTTAGTTTTATTTATGAAAATTAGAAAGGACTTGAGACAAAAACAAATGTAAGACTGGGAAGGACGGGAGGGAGGAAAATTAAACTAAACTGAACACAATTAAAATTAGCAGTCTTTCTCCCAGGCAATGCTAATGTATTGGAGTCAAACATATTCCATGGAATTTTTAAAATAAAATCTATTCCACAGAAACAAATTTCATCTAAAGTCTCTCTCTCTCTCTCTCTCTCTCTCTCTCTCTCTCTCTCGCTCTCTCTGTGTGTGGGTGTGTGTGTGTGTGTGAGATCTCTCTCTCTCTCTCTCTCTCACACACACACACACACACACACACACACACACACACACACACACACACACACCGTCACACGTATGTATTTATGCAGTGGTGGGAGTCAAATAATTTAACAACCGGTTCTCTGCCCTAATGACCGGCTGGGTGGGTGTGGCTGGATGGGCATGGCCAGGGTGGGCATGGCCAGGGGTGTGACAGCACTCAGCCTCCTGCAGCACTCTGCCAGCCAAAACAGGGCGTGGGGGTTAATTACAGAATGTGGGCTTTGCTTTGTGACATCCAGATCCAGTGAGCAAAGGGTGTGAACTGCACAGAAAATACACTTTTGTTGGTTATTAAGAAATATCCCCAAAGTCAGATGTACACTAAATGTAGACTGATTTTTATCTACATACCTCCCCAGCAAACAGCAAATTTTGAAGCTCCAGGTAAAGAGGATTCATTTTAGGATGAGTAACCACAGTTTTCATGTTGGAGGTTCCTAAAGGAATGCTGGGAAACTCTATATTTTAAAGAACATTTGAGGGAGGGGTGCAGAATAACCTTTCTCTGCCTGAGGCTGTAGAGACCCGGCACCAATCAAAACACAGTGAACAAAACACGGACAGGGTAAGCCACTAGTATATGAAAATAAGAGCAAACTCCATTCCCTTCTAGTACTGATGATATTACCTAGTTTGGTAATGAAACATCTGCAAGAAAACCATCAAGCTCAGAGAGCACCAAGGAACCCACAGTTCAACCCTGAGCTACAAATATAAAAAATGGGGTGCGTGGGGGGACTCCTGGGAGAGGTGGGGCAGGGTGGGCGGGGCCAGCCAGAGGTGGGATTAGCAGGTTCTCTGAACTGGGCAAAAAAGTTAACAACTGGTTTGCCCGAATGGGTGCGAACTGGCTGAATACCACCTCTGTTTTATGTATGTATAATATGTATAATATGATATGTCCCAGATGCATACGTACGTACATACATACATACATACATACATTTAAGGGTTACAGATTAAAGAATTAAGTACTCTTTTTCTCAAATTACTATGCCTCTCATTTTCTTTGTCTTCAAGTATACCAATTTTCACTGGGAAAAGGTTTGCTGTTCTTTTTTTGTTTTCTGCCTTTACCCTCTTGCTTGCTCTTACTGCTACATTGGCAAGTTAACAAGATTTTGGATCAGTGCCCTTGCAAGGTGAGGTGAAATTGTTATTTTGGTGGCTCCTTGAGATTTCTGCTAAGCTCTAAACCATTCAGTCAAATTAGCCGCTGTAACTGCTTATTAAATAGACATTGACTTAATTTCCAAACGCTACCTTTTGCTTTTGAACATCTTTAGTAATTACAAAATAATTTTCAGATATAGTTGGGTAATTGTTTCTATTTTCTGTTGCAGAAAGGGGAGAAAAACCTTTGAAAAATTCTATTAACTAACAGCATGGAACCGATTGGTTTAGTGCACTGTAGTGGTAGTAGTGAAGAAAAAAAAGTTAATTAAAATGTGCTGGAGTGTATATTACAATAATTAGCTGGTCATGTTGCTTGTCTGTTATTCTACTTTGAATGTTGAAACGAATGGAAGAGCAATTTACATGAACATGAATATGAAGATCTGACCATTCATCAAGCCACCTGACTAAAATTATCTATTGACTGAAGTGTCAAGTTTTTCCTCTTTCTCGTTCTTCCCTAGCATGTTTCTCTTTTACTGGGGGTGTTAAGACAGTGTTAAGAATCTGGTTCTTTGGATTCCAACTCTAATCTCTGATCCTCAGTGATCTTGGCTACAGTTGATGAGTGATCAAGTCTGGTAGTATGTGGAAACGCCAAAGGTTTCACAATTGTGTGGCTAAGGACTGCACCATGATCTTTTAGATTCCTAGCCAGTCTGTGTTTTAAGACTGTTTTGTGCCTTTCTGGTTTGTTCATTATTTACAAAAGCAAACTATAACTGATGTATTCTGAATCAAGGTTATGTTGACAACAGCATAACTGATTTCTACCATTCTACATTTGCTACCCTGTTCTAATCTTAATGTGGAAATAAATATAGATATAGTAGTTGTTCATACATAGCAAATAAATATGGGCAACTATAATTCAAAATAATGATACCCACCTTTCTCTCTGACACAGATATAAACATTAATTTTAAAGATGTTAAGCTAAAGTGATTTTAAAACAATGTTATATTTCATGACTCTAATCATAAGACAATGAAATGGGGAAAGTTCAGGGGATAGCATTTATTCACTTTCTTTCCCATCCAATAGATGAGAAGAATTTTTTTTACTTGCTGACAATATTTAAATGTAGGAGGAAAACTGTGGAAATGGAAAAGCAATGAGAAACTCAGTATATGACCAAGAATAACACATCCCAAATGTAGAGCATAACTGTACTTCAAAACATCTTCAAGGCAGATCTGGTTGAAACTAGAGGGTAAACAAAATATTTCACCCATCTATGATGTTTGAGCAGATTATTGCATTTTATCAGGGGAAGAAAATAATTTTATACATATAAATAATGCCACATCAGCCAAAGCTGTGATTATACTACAGTGTATTAAGTCAAAGGCATAATCACACAGATGATTATAAAGCACAGCAATTATTCTATAAAAGTGTTGGATTTAAAATACATTAAAAGGTGGGAGACTTTTTAAAATGTTTATCCGATTAAAATTACTATTTTCACTCATTTCCTATTTTAGAATGTTTTATCATTGTGCTGTTGAAATTTTATTTATCAGATTTTTAACCTGTTTTTATTACTTTAGAAGTAATTTAAGATGGCAAAACCTACACAACACTCCTTCCTCCTCCTATTTTCCCCACAACAACCACCCTGTCAGGTAAGCTAGGCTGAGTGATTGATCTAAAGTCAGCCAACCAGTTTTCATGTCTAAAATGGGACTAGAATTCACCGTTTCCTGGCTTTTAGGCTAGCACCTTACCACTACGCCAAACTAGCTCTCATGACATTTCACGAAGGAGGCCACAAAAGAGGGGCTTACAAATTGCTCATGAGCCAGGTGATGTACAATAGCTTCCTTGATATAAAAGAGAATTTGACCCCCATTTTTGTAAAAGAATGGTGCCTTTCAGAAAATTCAAAAGATTTGAATGTTAATCCCATGCCAGACCTCATAAATATGGTCATATTAAAGACACAGTTTATATTGCACAGTATGAATCTGTCCTTATAGCCAAATATTACCATAACTATTTATTTATTTATTTGCACAGAATTATACATACAGCACCATAATACTCAGGTGAATGAACATGGGAGGATTTTCAAATACATTTTTCTCTACCCAAAATGCTGCAGCTGTTAGTGTTTTTAAAAGACTGATAGAATGATTGATAGAATGGCAGGCAATTTATTCAAACATTTTCTGCTTCAGCACCTAGAAGCACCCTTCTTATAATCACTAAAGCCAATTTTATAGTGTGTTGTCTTGCGAAACAAGATGGCTAATATAGAAATCTCCATCAAGGCTATGCTAGAGAAGTTTATGAAATTAGATGTTGTGTGGTTACCTTGATTCCAGCATAGAATCCATCGCTTTCCTCGGGGAGAGAGTGGTGATCAGGTGAGTCCCACCTAAAAGCTGTGACAGTGCAAAAGACCTGCAATAAATAAGCCAAACTATTTCAAAACCTTTTTGCACTTTTTTTTAATGACAGGCTTATGAAAAATGATGGAAAATGTACTAAGCGATTGTTAGATTATACTTTATAAAAACTTATTTTGCTGCTCTTTTATCCTCGGCAATTGTAGACCTCCTTCACAAAAAGGTAGCCAGAGCCCTTCCTTGTCAGATTGAGAATGTTACAGGGGTGGGCCTCCAAGCACTAAAAACTAACTGTGAAATTTGTTCAAATAAATATCAATATGTGGCTTTTAAAGTTGCTAAAAGCTGTTGCCAAGCCAGTTCAAAATGCACAGAATGCTCAAGAAGTCTTTGACCTTCAGAACTAGGACATCTGCCAATATGTGTAAGATTGGGCGAAACAGTTGTGCAGCATTTTTTAAGCTGCAGCCCTGCTTTATCATTGTAAGCATATGGTAACAAAAAAAATTTTTTTTCTTACAATATCAGCTATATTTCCTCACCCCCACATCCCTGATGCTTCTGTGCATTGCTTTTCAGAAAAATAGAACTGGAGAGCACAATGCTACGGGGCTCAGATATAGGGAATGGATTATGTAGTAGTGGAATCAATAAAGAGAGATGGATTGACATTTTCAAGGCCATCTATTCCCATATAATTGCCCTATGCTCTTAGGTCATCAATGGGGCACCTTTAGCAGGTGCTGATACAGATATGCTGTATTTCCGAACAAATATTACCATTGGAGCTAAGATAGTTATAGTTTATAAGGTTGTTTTTTTTTAGCCCAGGTTTTAGGCTGCTGATTTTATGATTGCTGGATTGATCATGTTATTTTTCGATGCTTCCAAATTGTCTAGAATCACCAAAGCTGAACAGGATAATAATATATGTTATTATTTTTCTTTTAAACTGCCCTTTTGTGCCACATTTGGATCAATAAATGGGTGGTTTGGGTAGTCATCAAGGACCTACTGGACTTGATTTCAAACTTTGGATGTAACATCTTTGAATAACAATGTTTTTGGCTAGATGGCAAACCAACTGCAAAAAACCTATAACTCAGAGTGCAAAGATTTAAGTATCTTTGAGGTAAGCATCTATATAGGGTGGTCTTTTGGTCCTGGGGAGGAAGAAGCCAATCATATATATTTTTAACACTATTGTACCAGGAATACAGAATATCAATGTTGTACATAAAATAATACATGGCCTTTTCAAAAGTGCACTGCCTTCTTTCTTGGACTATGTGTTTATAGTGTAAGTTAAACTTTGATCATTAGAAGCTATTTGCCTCATAAATCAATACAATTCAAGCTAATTATATATGCTTGAATAATAGCAATACATGTCTTCTCTCCAATGAGGCAACAAAGCACCTGTTCTCCCCAATTTCTCTCCTTTCTAGGAAAAAAAATACACCTTTCTTGGAAAAAAAATCTGTTCATACTCACTAATTGTAGGCTTTTTTTCTTTTGTAATACAAGGTCAAAATGTATATTGGCTATTCAAGAGATGAATCATTATTAGAGTCTGGTGTTCCTGGAACTTGCTCCTTAGAAACCAAATCTGATTCCTTGCTTATTCATCATTAAGTGATGCAGTTATTAAGTGACATCCGATTTTATAACTTTTTTTGCGGCCATTAAGCAAATCACTGTGGTTGTTAAAAGGGGCATCACATGATTGCCATTTGTGACCTCCCCTGCCAGTTTTCCCCTTGACATTGTTTGTTGGAAGCTGACTGGAGGAGGGGATCACAAATAGTGATCACGTGATCCAAGGATGCTGCAACCATCGAAAATATATGCCCATTGCCAAATGCCTAAATTATGATCATATGACTACACCGATGCTACGATGGTCCTAAATGCAACAATTGATTATAAGTCACTTTTTCAGCACTGTTGTAACTTTGAACGGACGACTACCTGTAACAGAGTTCTCTAGCATCTCTTATTTGTTGCTGTAGAAATTATTAAATTATTTTTTTACAAATTCTCAGCAAAAGGCTTGGCTGTCTGGCAAATTCTGGGAATTGAAATTTATACCTCTAAAAGCTGCACAGACTGAAATACTGCATTGCATTGTATTTCTATGTGTGAAGTTTCTTCCTTTGTAAATTTAGATCTCCTCCTCCTCCTTCTCCTCTTCCTCCTCCTCCTCACAATAGGCAGACATACATTTTAGTCACTGGTCTATAGTCTTGAGAATGTGCCACACCATTATTGGGATATGTTTTCTCACAAGCTTCTTGCCTTTAGCTAAATATTGGTTGCTAGTGTTTAACTAAGTAATCATAGGTTTCCCCCCTCCTTTTATCATTTCCAAAGAAAGGGGGGAAATGGAAAAGATATCCTACCGGCTATGTAAAGACAACTTTGACTGTGGGAATGAATATTTTATCCCTAAAGCTTCTCAATAAAATAAAATCCTTCTTATCCCTAAATTTTAAAAGTATTAAAAGGGATTGGTTTATTTAAGCTAAACATATCATTGAGATCCAGAACCATAGCACACCTACTGAGATGTGGAGAAGAAAGACGCCTATAGACATCAGGAGGATTGTTTTGTGATGGAGTTTGAGAAATTGGCAATGTGAGCAGATTTAATTTTTCTATGTGTGCTTTGTTGTACAGTCATAATAGAAAAAAATAGAATTGCATTCTTATTAGGGTGGTGGTGGTTTTTTTGGGGGGCAGCAATCCCTTGTACATAAATTTGACAAGTTCACATGATTTGTTAGAATAATAATTGGAAAAGGCAGCTTAAGCCGTTAAGCCCAACTGTCAGGACAGGAATCTAAACTAAGTATCCATAACACATAGATAGTCAGTCTCTGCATGCTGCAAGGAGGAGTGTGCCATGCTTGTTAATGAAAGTTTCCCCCCACCCCGAACATTCAAGTTGGAATCTGTCTCCCAAGTTTCCATGTCCACCATTCTGACATGGAATTTTAATTCTGACATTGTGATATAGATTGCCTGGAGTCCTCTCTCTTTTCTCTTCAAAGGCAAATATTTCTAGTTCCTTCAGGCTCTCCTTATAGCACTTGGTTTCTATTCCTTTAATTATTGTTGTTCTTCAAGGATATACATGGGAACTGACAGAGGAACATATGATGGGAAAACGAGCATAGAAAATTATAGGAGAAAGTGAATAAGAATCTGGTTCTTGTCTAATTTTCTGTCTGTCACATACAGAGTTCTATATGGGAGAGGCTGACTCATCTGCAAATTATATCCTTGCCCTCTTTGGATGATATGTAGGGCCATAAAGGCACAGAGTTATGAATGCTTGGGGCTGATGTTTCCTGTCCTTTAAATATTATTTCTTGATCCAATCATCCTGTGTGTGTGTGTGTGTGTGTGTGTGTGTGTGTGTGTGTGTGTGTGTTTGTTGTGGGAGAGAGAATAACATTGTACTCCATGTTATGTAATTTGTGTTATTGAAAAGAACAAATAAAGCTTATCAGAGGAGGGAGAGGGATTTTTAGCACAATAAGGTTTAGACGGAGCTATATATAACAATTACAGCAAGTCAAAAATAATTTGAATTGGAAATTATGCTTGATTCATAGTTTCAAGATTTGTTTTCATTCAAGCAATCCACATCCTTTATTGTGGAATTTCACTGTGAAAATTCATTTTTATAAAAATCAGAACTCTTTCTGAAAGCAATATTTAATACATCAAAAATTATTGTACTGCAGTTAACAGAATTAAAAGTGTGGGAAAGGGAAATCTCTCTCTCTTTTCAAGTAATTACCTTTCTTTCTAATCTATCTACAGAGATAAATCACTATGGAATTTTGTACAAGGAGCTATTATTTTTCAGTGTTTGGGGGAAGAGTTGCCACCATAATTGAAAATATTGTAACTCTTCAACAAGATGGCCAATGCCAAAAACAAACTAAAAGGCAATTTTACATAAGCCTTTTCTAAAGTGCACACCATTTCATGGCATCAACTTCCAAACTGCTGTGCAGAGCAAAAAATGACCATTTTTTTCCTGGCACATCCTGCTTTCTTAGCATTACCCACTGCGCACATACTACCGGCTGCAATTTACAGATGGCTGTCCCTCCAGGTATAGAATGACCTCTGTCAATATCATCTAAATAGATCTTGGGATTGCTACAATTTCAAATCAGATGGAATAGGCTATCTTGAGCATTTACCCAAGGGAAAATAGCATATTACAGATTTATTTATTAAAGATGCAGTAGTTTTGCTAGCATTTGGCTGTCAGCAGAGTTCAAATAGCATAACTGTACAAAGTTGTGACTTTTCTAAACATTATGGGGAAATGGTATTGGCTATTTACAGATATGCTAATAAAAGTTCAAACTCCGTGGACTAGTCAAGCTCAATGACTCTGGTTAAGGGATGAACATCTTGATGGATACTTGATATTGGGTGTGAACAATATTATTAATGAAAATTTAAATGAATGGAAAGTAGTTCAGATGTGTCAATCATATGGGAACAGAATGTTAATTTTTAAGCTCCCAGTCTTTTTTTTTTTTTGGCAGCTTTTGAGAAATAAGTAGCACAGAAAAGTACGGAGGTACTTGGAAATTATATTGAATAAATACAAAATTGGCTGTTACAATTAGTAACTCCAGATGCCTTCATTTGCAGCACCCACCATAGAAAGGCTGATTTGGATGGATCTTAATCTTAGCTGACCACCAAAGAAGGTCAAGTAGGATGTCACAAAACCCTGTCAATTCTGATATTACATCAATCATATTTTAGTATAGTTGGTAGAAATTAAAAGGCAGCAAAAAAAAAACCATGCTTCACTTGTGTACACATGTACATCTTGCTTTAGTTTACAGCATTAAATCACTTTGCATGCAATATTTTGTAAGCCTTACAAAAATTGTAAGTTTTTATCTCAAAATCGTAGAAAGGGAATGATAGGAGAAAGGAGGCCTTGCCTATCAGGATATAAGTAAGATTCCAATTTATTTATTTATTTATTATATAAAATATTATTATTTTATTTCTTGCCCTGCTAAGAAAACTGAGTGTCAGCATACTTAAATATTTGGATTTTAGTTTGCTAAGTCTTTTTAATTCATTAGACAGAGTAAGTGACAGAATATGTGGCATGTCTCCTCAAGTATGAATAAGGGACAATTAAGAACTAAGACAGAGCTTCCAAATCTTTTCCTCAAATGAAAAATCTGAAGAAAGAATGATAGGCTAGCAATGGAATAGGAGGCCAATTTTAGTTTTTCAAGCAGAAACCAGGGCCAAAATTATATGAGGCTTTGAACACATCATCCTCTCTTTTAGGAGTTTCTTTTGTTTCTTATCTGTCATGATCTGAGACCAAAGAACTATTCGTGCTATATATTGTGGTCCACTTTGGACATCTGCTGTTATTTGTAGGAATATGGGATTCATAACTTTTTAGTTCTTTCTATTATTGGCAGATTATTGCTAATGTTATATAATTAACAATGTGTTATATCATTGACTCATTTATGTCAATTCATGAAAACAAAATTTTTGAGATCCACTTCTGGAATCCAGTTGGTTCTCTGAAATTATGGTCAACCAGAAATGGAAAGAAATCCAGTGTTTTTATTAAGTTTTATTTTCACTTAAATACAAAGAATTGTGCTGTAGGTATTTGGCTCAGGTTTACCAAACTGCTTTTTGGTTATTACAGTGCTCTAAGAGGGTAGAGTTGTTTTTATTCAACACGAATCGCAGTGGAGCAGTGGTTAGAGTGCAGCATTGCAGGCTGCAGGCTACTTCTGCTGACTGCCGGCTGCCTGCAATTTGGCAGATCGAATCTCACCAGGCTCAAGGTTGACTCAGCCTTCCATCCTTCCAAGGTGGGTAAATGAGGACCCAAATTGTTGGGGGCAATGTGCTGACTCTGTAAACCACTTAGAGAGGGCTGTAAAGCACTGTGAAGCAGTATATAAGTCTAAGTGCTATTGCTGTATGATCTATTATTACCTATTTACCTGTTTTAAAAGCTGTAATGCTATGCAGTACAACCAATTTTTTTTTTGAATAAATGAATTAGATTGCTTTATAGTTCTAAACTTAATAAAATGTACTCAATCCTATTACATTAAAATACATTGCTTCTTGAACGCCATGTTTTACTTTTAGGCCAAATTCAGGCTCAAGATATGAGAGTTAATAAGAACTAAAAAAAAAAAAAAAGCACTACAGAATGATTGTCTTTCTTGACCTTGTCTTCTGAGTTCAAGAAAGCTTTACCGTATCGCCCAATCTGAAATTAATTCCATCCATCTCCACATAGGAGAATGTCTGCACAGTTGTGTCATGATGAAGCTGTTCTTTCACATTGGATGTAGAAAGTCGTGACCAAATCACTGTATAGCCCATAGCCCAATTTGAAGTTGGACTGCTGAAAGTGCATTTTAGGTAGACCTGGGACAACAAAAGCTCAGGAGTAACAACTGGGTATAAAGCTGGAATCTGGAATTTCTCTAGGTGGGAAGAAAAGCAGACTATTATATAATGCACAGGAGTTAAAAAATAAATAATTCAACACAGTTAAAATTATAAATGAGTCAGTACTATAGAACTGAAAAAGACTGTATATAACAAAGTATTGAGATGAACTTTTGATATTGACCAAATACTTATTTTCCACCATAATTTGCAAATAAATTCTTTCCAAATCAGGCAATGTGATTGTCTGGATTTGTTTTTCTCATTTAGTCTCTCATAGTCGAGGTCTACCTATGATGTCAATTACAGGCCTCTCTCATCTTTTTAAGTGGGAGAACTTGCACAATCGGTGGCTGACTAAATACTTTTTTGCCCCACTGTATAAAGCCCTATGTTTTCTGAATGAAAATTATACATTTATACTATGCTATACTAGGAGAACTGAAGAAACTTCCTGGATGAGAAGCAAAAAAAAAAAAACACCAAAACTTAAAGAAAAACCAGAAAGTCCAGTTGCCTTTAAAATAAAAGCACCTTTGGGACAACCATGACCTGGATGAATCAGAACTTCTGTAGACATTTATACTGTGCAATTTTTGCAGACAGGTAAAGACTGAATAGTTGCAAGTTGTTACTAAACTGAGTAGTTCAAAGTAACAAGGTAGTAAGAAAAGATTATCAAAGCATTTCCAATTATTGCAAACAAAAGAGAGGTTTGCTTAGTAATCCTTCAATATCAACAAGGGAGCACTAAAAAAAATATCCCTATTCAGTTTGAATCACAGTCATGTCCTCAAGGGCAGGAGATCAGCATATCTACAGGAGATTCTGAAATTGAAAAACTTCAGGCATTTCTAGTCATGGGATCCCATCATCAACCTTTTGAATTATCTTAGCCCAAGGATGAAGACTGTAATTAAGTGGTAGCCCAAAGTTAGATGAACACCCTTCTATAACCTGTGGATTTTTTTTTCTGCCATGAGGATTTTGAAGTTTCAGAAATATTCATGAATTCTTTACATTTAAAAACAGCAGAGAACAGGGATGTACTTAACAGCTCTCTTGGTCCTGGCTAGGTCTTAATTCCCAAACATCAAAGATTCAGAAATCATAATATGTGAAAGTCCTTCAACTATGATAATAACCAAATCTGGAAGGATGTATAGTGAGGAAGAATTTTTTTTAAAGAATCCTTCGTCTCCAAACCATTAAAGAAATTTCTGTCCATTCAACTATATGACTGGATATAAAACATGGCATTATTGGCATTCTTTGCTTCATTTTTAAAGTATTTATTTACACAGCCCCTTGTTTAGAAAACAACTCTGGGTGACACATCAACAAATGTTAAAATGATCATAAAAACATCCATATCAAACCAAACAAAAGATATTGGCAGCCATGGGCACCAATCAATATACTGCAATGCCCCTTAGAGATAGGCTCTACGGTCTGGTTTAATGCCCAAATGTACAAGCCGATCTTCAGTACCTTACAAATAGCCCTGGCAATAGGTAAACATTGGTTGCCAAGATTGCATATCTGCTACAAATAAGCATAAGAATAAGCATAATAAACCAGTGTTTGTTTATTTAACTCTTAATTGCATTCTCACCCTACATATGAGCTTTGGGTAGTCTCCTAATTTCCAAAAGTTTCTTTGGAAATATGCATGAAAGATCACCAATGTGAATGTGGAACAATGCATTAATTGGTTCTGCAGATAAAAGATAATTCATATACTGTATGTAGTTCATGTTATTAAATTACCTTGAATGATGTCTTCTGATTCAGTTCTTTTGGGATCAAAAGAGTTGAGCTGTGATTCTTCAACAATGAAGGAAATAAATCAATTAACTTGGAATTGTGAAGTGGTGAAGCAAGTGCTAAGAGTTTGCTGATACTTCACTGGACATATTTTGACTTATTGATCTAATAGCTTTCATAGTTTTCACGGATTCTCAGCTAAGAAATATGTGCCTCAGCATTTCAGTTTTGAAATGCAGAAATGGCTTGCTCCTTCTGGAGGTTGGAAATAAGTCTTTTCAGCATTATATATTTCACAAAGAAACATAACCAGTTATGTGCAAATATAAACGATTATGCAAAATCAAGTCTGTCTGTCTGTCTGTCCGTCCATCCATCCATCCATCCATCCATCCATCCATCCATCCATCCATCCATCCATCCATCCATCNTACTACTGTTAAATTGTTCATGTAGATCAGTGGTGAAATTCAAAAATTTTCCCTAATGGTTATGTGGGCGTGGCTTGTTGGGGGAGGTCATGTGACTGGGTGGGCGTGGCCAACTAGACATCACTCACATAAAGGGGCACCTCTCCCGGCCCCTCCCCTCCCAGCCACTCCTTGTCGCGAATGGCAGGAAAATGGGGAGGGGAATTTTCCTGCCTACCATCCTTCCCTCTCAGTTTGTACTGAGCTTCAGGAATGGATAACAGGCAGGAAAATCCCCTTCCCCATTTTCCTGCCTTTCATGAAAACGGCTCCATTCCGAGCCTTCAGCGTTGCAATCCTGGGATACGCTGAAGGCTCGAAATGCCTCTGCTTCAGTGCAGAATGACTTTCGCCTGTCTCTTTCTGGGCGCGGCGCTTCTGCCTGTTGGGCCACTTCCCGAAGCTGGCAGCTCCGCAGACAGCCACTTTGCTTTTTCCCTCTTTTTCCTCATGGGAGGCTTGCGTGGTGGCACCAGCAGAAGGTGGAGACAGAGGCATGGGGGAGGCAGAGGCAATCCCAATGCACCAGCCCCTTTGCCCCACTGTCTCTTGGCTTGCCTACAGCTGCACCGAACAAGCACCAGCACGGGACATCTGGATTGCCTGCCTCCCCCATGCCAGTGCCGCTGCACAGGCCTCCTGCGAGCCTCCCAAAAAGAGGGAAAAAGCAAAGCAGCTGGCCGCAAAGCTGCCAGCTTCAGGGAAGTGGCCCAACAAGCAGAAGCGCTGGGCCCAGAAAGAGAAGGGCAAAGGCGGTATTTGTGCTGTCCCAAGGGGCCAGTGGGCTGCAGAGGTGAAGGCGAGCTCCGGGGCGGCAGCGGCACTCTGGGAGAGAGGGCTGCACATGTGCACTGCATGTGCAGCCCTGGGACATCCGCCCGTCCTCTCGGAGTGCCACCGTCACTGCCCCTCTCGGCCCCAGCGCAGTGGCTGCGTCTCCAAGGCTGGGCCGGGCCGGAAGCAGTGCGTCTCCCGTCACGGGCTGGATGTGGGAACGGACCTCAGAAGGCAAGCGGGAAGGCCGCGTGGAAGGCAGGCAAGCATGGCAGGGCTGCGGGGAAGGGAGTAGGATGCTAGCTCCCTTCCCCGTCGCCCGTGGCTGCGACATGCTTGCTTGCCTACCTTCCACGTGGCGTTCCCGGCTGTCCCTGTGGCCAACTTATATATATTTTTATACACACACACACACATATATACACATACACATACACATACACATACACACACACACACGTCTGTCATCACACAGAAACAAGAAAAATGAATGTATAAAATTTGAAAAAATGAAGACAACACCAAAACATAAATAAATTAAAAAATAATTTTGACAGTTTTTCTGATATGCATTTTTCATGTTTTTAAAAATGTACTATGTTTATTTTGTTTCCAGGCCCAATTCAAACTTCCGGTTCTTACCACAAAAGTCTAAATTACATCTTCTAATATCAAGAAAGTTTATATCAATATAAAAACAGGAAAGTATTTTGTGTAGCAACCTCTCAATTATCTGATAATTTGAATAGAGAGATTAAGCCTGCCAAAGGTTCGTTTAATGCAGATAGTAAAAACATTTTAAAAACTATTTTGTCTTTTAATTATTTTATTAGCTCCACTCTCCTTAAAGTGTTCTTGTGGTATTTTATGTGACTCTTTGATTATAACCTGTTTTCATGTTTGTTATAAATCCACTTTGGGACTACAGATAAGATTTAAAACTCAGCTTCTAATACTGAAATTAATAAAGAAATGTTAACATGAAGTTTAATAGTATTGAGATCAGTGAGCTTATTAATGTTAATATTGTGCCATCGTGTGCTTTGCAAAATGCGAGAACAATGTTCCTTGCCTTCTTACAATATAAAATCTGATGCAGAAAAGTCAGAAGAAGAAGGGTAAGAGATAATCATGCTGCAAAGTTAAGCTGAGTTACAGAAGGCATGGAAGTCAGGAGATTATGCCAAAATCATGACAGAAAAGGGCATTTTTGAGGAGAGAACTGAATTGAAAAAGAAGTGGCATCATTCAAGTGTTTTGAGAGGCAGTTTCAAGCACAAAGGGCAATCAAGGAGAAAAAAAGTTATTTGAGTAGACAAGAAACTAAATGCATTTATAAATATTATACTGTAGCTGTCCACAAAAAGAAGGTAGCAGGGATTTACCAATAGAGTGCTTTTGATGATGACTGGGTATCAGTAGCGGGTTTCACTTACCTTTGCTACCGGTTCGGTAATGGGAGCGCTTGTGCGCGCGCAATGCTTCTGCGCATGTGCAGAGCATTTTTGATGACGTCCAGGCGGGTGGGCAGATCCTCCCACCATCGCCGCTACCGGTTCGCTCGAACCAGTGTGAACCGATAGCAACCCACCACTGCTGGGTATGGAATAAAAGGCTATCTACCACAACCGGATTTTCTTTGTGTGGATTCCTTGAGATTTAAGTTATCCTGCAAAATTCACATACTGCTACTGATTCTTCTAAGAAAGACTCATTTGTATTATTCTGTAGAAGTGATGGATTTCAAATGGTGTAACAGACTCAGTGAGGAATTGTTATCTGCAGTTCCTTTTCTTTCTTATCTTAAATACATTATTTTCTTTCTTTCTTAAATACAAAATAGAACATCTTTTCTGTGCAGGAGGTAGAAATTTCTGATCAAAGTAATAAAAAAAATGCCAGCCAAAAGTTATTGTCTTTTGGCCTCCCTTAGAACAGCTTTCAAACGAACTTATTCATTTCCAACAACGATTTCAGTGTTAGACCCCATTTAGTAACAAACACAATACAAAATGTTCAAATACATTATTTTCACTCTTTAAGCCAAACATGGAAACAAAAAAAAATGTGCACAAAGTGTAACTGCAGTACATTTTCCTTGGTGACACACTGCAGGTTAAAATCTGCCAAAGGTATAACAACTATTCTATAAAAACATTTTGGGCAGCTGCTGATTTATTACCTGCATGGTATGCATCTTACAAAAAGCAATGCTTGGCTTGCTAGGTCACCAAGGTACGGCAATAACAATGTGTAGCAAAAGGAATACATAGAATACAGTATAAGCCATAAATGTGGAGTTCATGAAACTCACCTTCTGCACAATAGCCCATGCACCCTTGAGTTGGTTGCAGGAGATAAACAAGGAACTCCCCACAGTGTCTAACTGAAATGGGAATTTGGAAGAGGCAACAGTCTTTGGTGCTTCCAGAAAAGAATTGCCAGGTTCCACAGGCAGTCAGTGCCTTTCTCTCTCCAGGATGTGGGAGAGAATCTGATTGAAGGGATAGCCAGATTGGGGCTTGGGTACCACATTTGTTCATCTGTGGTGGAAAAAATAAATAGTATTTAAAATTCAGGAGTAGAGCACTTAAACCAGGGGTGTCAAACTGAAGGTGCTTAGATCTGGCCTGCGGGGCCACCCTGGAAACAGCAAAGGACCAGCCCACAGTGCCTCTGCCAGTGAAAACGGGCTCCCAATCTCCATTTTTGGCTGGGATGGCCTCCTGCAACCCTCTGCCAGCGAAAATGGCAGAGGGTTACAGGAGGCCGTCCCAGCCGAAAATGGAGATTGGGAGCCCGTTTTTGCTGGCAGAGCATTCGGGCCACCACAGGCACCCCTGACACGAGTGATGTCAAGGTGGCCACACCCACCCTGTCCACGCCCACCCCAGCCCCCCAATGCGGCACTCAATGAAATTGAGTTTGACACCCCTGATGTAAACAATATACTTCTTCCAATGAGTTGTGGAAGCAGGCAAGACAGAAGGGGTTGAACCCCAAATGGCATTCTATTGTCAGGTCTGACCAGTGATTCAGCTTTTGCCAGTCAGGTTCAAGCAAAAATTAAACCTATGGTGTTCTATCTCCAGCAACATCAGAATAAAATTCTGCTTAGGAGCCCAGTTAAGTCAGTTAACAATGAAGAAACTCTCTGTTTCTCAAAGCAAATCATTTCCTCTCTTCAGTAAACTCTATACATGTTCTGAAACAACAGCAACAATGTGAAGAAACCTTTAATGCGGAAATACTTTTAAACCACAAAAAAGCACACTTATCAAGTCTGTTCTACATTGCTCTGACATTTCAACACTTTACTAGTGCAATATACAGTTGCCTTGACTATAACACTGTTTCAATGTTGTAAAACTGTATTATTTCTTTTAGTGAGCAAATATTACTTATCTTAAATTAGACACTAAAAATTCTGTATATAAAATATCATAAATGATTCGAGCCATACTCTAGAGACAACACTAAATTAACTTTAAACGCTTTGCAGCTTGTTACCATAATGGAAGATGGTTACTGCTCTAAGTTTTTGCCTGTATTATTTATAGAACACATTTACTCTTATTTTCTGCCTTTTAAAATGGTAATCTAAACCATGGTTGCTATGATCCCAGATTAGCCGCCCTGTCCTTTATTCATTTAGCTCCTCATCAATACCAGAATCAATGATAAAATATTATAAAAGATTAATGTGATTTCTCAATTATTTGCTGTGGGCAACAGCAACTTCTCAGGAAAGATTTTGGAAAAATGGATTATTATTTTTTTCTCAGATAATCACTATTACTGTACCATTCTCCCTATAAATATCTATGTGATAAAGATTCCTGTACATTCTGCCTTAGATACTGAAAGTTTCTGCAACAGCTAGAAACTTGCACTTTTTGGAAGAAAAGGCTAGGAATCCAATATCAAGATTATGTAAGGTAATAATGCAAATATATATGGAATTTCATAGCTAAAATTTAGTTAAAGCCTGGTCAACTGAACAATATGACAATTTTGATTGCAGAATATAGAATGCTTCTAATACTAAGAGATGATGTAATTTGATTAGCTCAGCCATTCTAGATCTGCTTGATCTGTTCTAGAGAACCCTGCCAATTATTATTTATTTGTATGACCAGGATTGGAGAGGCTACATTCAAATCTACCCTCAGTAACAGTAGCAGTTTGGTTGACTCTCGACTTCATTCTTCATTCTTTCAGCCCAGCTTACTTCACAGAATTGTTGTGTGGGGGGAAAAATGTGTGTTGTCTTGAGCTCCTGGAGAAAATGTGAGATATACAAGCCATGATTAAGTACCTCTTAGCTTACTATGATATGTGAATCCTGCCTCAGTGATGTTTCCTGTCTTCACAAATGACACCTCATTGGAATCTATGCTGCTTTTTGAAAGAAAAATGTTCTGTGAGATCCTCACTGCACATTTTTACCATGTCTATTTTACTGCTGTAATCAGTTACACTTGAGCCATTGCTGACTTTAGAGGCATTCAGTCTCTGTGAATAATAATCTTACGCTGGGGAGGAAGATACTGTTATTTGGTGAACATCTCTTCTCAACAGATGTATTGAAAGTTTCAAATGAGCTTGGGAAAAAATTGACTAATGGATTAAAAAAGGAAAGTAAAAAATCCTAGCACAAAGTGGAATATATATGGGCTTCTCTCAGCAAAATATACACATGAAAACAGATGTAAGTGCCTCATTTTCAGCTTTCAAAAACTGATGATCAAATATTTCTAGAGTTAACAGTTATCATTGCAAGTGTAGCTAAGTAAAATGATGCACAACTACAGTGAAACCACTGAATTTGAGTGCTGTGTAATGTTTGAAAAAATATATAACAGAAGTTATGTATCTTTCTTTTGCACAATTTTGCCAGAGTTCTTAAGGAGTTGCAGCAGCTCTTTTGTAGCATTAAAAAAATGGCTCTTGTATATAACAACAGGGTTGGATTGGGGTCTCCGGTAAGTTATGTTTGCTTCACTGCAGTTCTGTCAGCTAAAGTTTACATGGCATGCCAAGAAAGACACACATTAGCTCATACACACACACTGGAAGGCTCCCTGAGCACCGAGAATAACGAGTTAGGCAAAATAGATTAATATCAAACAATTTGACATGGTAAATTAATTTCTTGTTATGGCCTTGTTTGAAAAGCAAACCTTTTGTTTGAAGTTGATGATACAGTAATATTTATTTTAATGGGAAACGGCAAATTGGGAATGTCATTTAGGATTCACAGAGTATTATTGTGGAAGAGTTTAAGGTCATGAAATATAAACCTTCTGACTATGCTTCATCCCTTTGCTCTTGGTGCTGCTGGTATTTAATTATGTCTTTTTCTTTTTTGCATTTGTTCATATCAGTGTGAGGCTTTTGCTATGATAGCCCCTCCACTCAAAAATCCCCCACCCCTTTCCATAGGGAACAATGAGATAACCCTGATGTTGTCTGTTTTAATGCAATGCACATAAAATGCATTATGTGCCAATGGATCTTGAGGTGGTTTAGAATACAAAAATAATTAATTTAATTTAACAAATCATTCATGTTTTCTGTATACATTTTCTTACAAGTTTGTACTGAGCGGTATAATGATCTATGGAGGGATTGAGGGAGGAAAATGTTTCCAATCCTTGATTCGATCCTATCTGATCCTTGCCTGCCACCTGACTACTAGTCTTCTTATGCCAGGAAAAACATTGTGTACCTCTGGCCCAGAAAATGCTGTATAGGTAGTTACAACCATAAGTGTGACTAGAACTTTTGTCATTAAGCAATATGGCCTTTAAGTGAGTCATGTGAGTCAAAAAAGTAATGATCTTTTTTTTGATGATAGTTAAGTGAATCTGGCTTCCCCAACTGGCTTTACTTATTGGAATCCCTTTAGGAAGGTCGCACAGGACTGCAATTGTTGTAAATACATGCTGATTGCCAAGGGCCTAAATTTTGATTCCGTGACTACAGGGATGCTGCAATGATCATAAGTGTGACAATCAGACGCAAGTCACTTTTATCAGCATCATTGTAACTTTGAATGGTCATTAAACGAATGGCCATAAATTGAGGATTGCCTGTATGCAGATGATACATAGTTCTGTTTTTATTCCAAAGCACTCTAGGCAGGACTATCTTTGAAGAGAGTCTAGAAACTTGTATTCTATATTAGTACAGAATATGGCAGTAAGAATACAGAAGCAGAAATGTTTTTAGGTTTTATTTTGATTTTTACCTCTTGGCTTTTGGTCTGCCTTTTTATTCTCTTATGTTTTAAGCTTTTGAGAATTGTTTTTTTTTTAAACCCGTATGCTGCTTTAAAAAAAAAATCCAAATCAAATTCACTTTTTCTAAAGGTAAGCAAAGAATAAAAATGGTTTTAATACCCTACTTTGTAAAAGTAAAAAAGTTTTTAATGGCATCATTTTGTTTTCCTGATCAAGTTTCAGGAAAGTGCACCAGATATATCTCTGGCAATCAAAGATATGATGCTATTAAATTAAGAATTTATTTCACACTAATTTTGAGGGCTTCTTTAAATATATATTCAACTTGTTGCATTAAAATCAGTGGAATTTTCAAGTGTTCATCATTACTTAGACCAGTGATAGCGAACCTTTTCGGCACTGAGTGCCAAAAAGGGAGCATGTGCGTGTGCAGCAGCAAGTGCCGAAAACAGAGCACTTTGCGCGCATCTGGGCCACGACCAGGAAGAGGAGTTGCCCAGGAGGCATGCGTGCCCTGAAAAACTTACTTCCGGTTTCCGGCAAGTCTTCTGGTTACAGCCGCGCATATGCACGTGCCAATCAGCTAGCCGGCACACATGCTCACACCGGAAAACGGAAGACCAGCTCTTCCGGTTTCTGGCACTGACGCACGCACAAAGGCCAGCTGATCGGTGCATGTACATGCATGCCAGAAACCTGGAAGAGGAATGGCTGATGCCGCACATGCCAGGCGAAATGGCTCCACGTGCCACTTCCTGCACGTGTGCCATAGGTTCGCCATCACGGACTTAGACCATGTTCTAATAAGGATAGAGAGAAAATTGGATTGTCTATTCTAATGTATCAAACTGGTCTGCGGCTGTAGTTTCCCCATTTCTACTCAAAAGATTAACCTGTTCCTCTTAATATAAAGCAGTGAGCATTTTAAAGATTTAGATGGGAAAGACAATCATAGTCTGTTATACAAAGGAATTAGCTACACAAAAGTTATAGTAGGACTACCCAATCTGAGCTGCATAACTCTGGATGGCCATTAAATGCAGCAAAAAGGCAGCATATATTTACTGGACATCTAGGGTTGTAAATCTCAAATCTAGTAATTTTAGCTAACTACAGGTAGTCCTCAATTTATGACCATAATTGAGCCCAACATTTTTGTTGTTAAGTGAGACATTTGTTAAGTGAGTTTTGCCCGATTTTACGACCTTCCTTGACACAGTTGTTAAGTGAATCATTGCAGCTGATAAATTAGTAACCCAGTTGTTCAGTGAATCTGGCTTCCAAATCGACTTTGCTTGTCAGAAGGTCTCAAAAGGCGATCACGAGATCCTGGGACACAGCAACGTTCATAAATAAATAAATATAAATAGTTGCCAAGCATCTGAATTTTGATCACATGATCATAGGGAGGCTGCAAAGGTCGTAGCTATGAAAAATGGTCATAAATCACTTTTTTGCAGTGCCGTTGTAACTTTGAATGGTCACTAAATGAACTGTTGTAAGTCAAGGACTACCTGTAATAACACAATTTTGTTTAACAAAGTCTTTGTTGGAGCATTCTCCCTCCAGAGATCCGGAGGGTCCAACCCTACTGGCCTATTGCGAAGCGCTAAAGACATAGTTCTGGACCTGGTATCCTAAATGCTCAAAAACTGTATTGTATTAAAAAAAACTGCAATCCTAGCGATATTAGTGTTGTTGACTATGTAGTTTTTCTGGACTGCTATGGATTTTAATTTTTGCATTTAATTTTTGCATCTGTGGTATTGTTGATATTCTGTTTGTTCTTGTTTGCCACCCAGAGTCATTTATTGAGATGGATGGCTTTACAAATCAATTACATAAGGAATAAATTAGTTTCTAATGTTTGCGTAATTAGAAGCTATCATGTATTTAGCTAAAATTCAGCTAGAATATTTTTAATGGAATCAGAAATCCCATTGTCTAGACTCTAGCCTATTTCTCACTGTTCGTTTTCATATTTTGCTGATATTTCTTAATCTAAGCAGCACTACCGTGGGATAGGTATATACCACTCATAGTTAATCTATCCAATTATTTGATGGACAAATATCACATTTTTTTTAAAAAAAGGGGAAGAGCTGCCCATTTCAATTAAATGATAAACATACTAGCATTACTCTGCTACATTTTGAGTTATCTATTTTATCCTGTTTATTCAGGATTTAGATAATCAAATGACTTATAGGCTACCACAGATTGAGTATTCCTAGTTATATGGGGAGAAATCATGCCACTGGTTTGCTTATGGTCTGCGTTGATACTGTATCTTATTAAATATAAGTAGAAGTTCATGTGTGAATCTCTCGCTTACATTTAATTAATATAGCAAGTTCTTCAGTATTTTCCTGGCTGTTTAGAGCCTCACATATTAAATGTTCCATTTAAATTAATTGAAAAGTAAACAATATCTCAGTCTTGGCATCACATGTCCTGACCCAGAGGTCTTCAAACTTGGCAACTTTAAGACTTGTGGACTTCAACTCCCAGAATTCTCTAGCCAGCATAGCTGGCTGGAGAATTCTGGGAGTTGAAGTCCACAAGTCTGAAAGTTGCCAAGTTTGGGGACCACTGTCCTGACCTATGACATATTCAATAATGTATATTTCAATATATTTCATTCATTTAGTTTTCCAGTAAATGCTAGTAAAATCATCATCATTATCATTTTAGCCATTGTTTATTCACTGAAGGATGAAGGCCTCTTCAGCATGCTTCCAAACCAATATTTCCTTTTTCCTGAGTTTCCTTTTGCCAATTGGGCCCACAATACTTGCTGATGTTGTCGATCCATCTTGTTTTAGTCTCTTTCGTGGACACTTTTTATCAAGTGGGATCCATTCTATGACTGCCTTGGTCCACCTGCCATCAGTTCTTCTTACTATGTGACCAGCCCATTTCCATTTCCATTCCTAATTCATATTAATTCATATTGAAATATGAGGTTGCAAAGCTTGAAAAGGCTTGAAAAATTACAGCAGATTTCACATCTGGAGTAGTTTGATTAATATAATTTAAATGAGATGTTATTAACTCTGCTGCATATATTTGGTTCAGCTCTAATGGATTTCCCCTTATTGAGTTAAGTAGCAATTAGCATCTAAAATACTGTACATACATTTTTCTCTGATAACACATAGATCCTAATGCCATGGCACTGCAAGGTATTTCTGAATGAAGAAAGATTCTTAATAGTAGAAGTGAAACAATAACTGCATTCACACAGCCTTTAATATAGTCACTGAAGAAGTTTCAGTAGACAAATGAATGATATGAAATATTTATAAACACAAAACAATCATGAATGCATCAGATAGAGATTGTGTATGTGTGATGAGGAAGCAAGCTTGTATACATGTTCTTATGATGTATCTGAAATCCTATGAAGCTCAGTTCATATATCTGTACATTTGTATTTGTAATATTCAAATGAGTGGAAACCCATCTGGATCATGTGGTAGCCTATATATCTTGTTGCAAAGAATCATAACAGGAATCATAGTTAGTAAATATACTTTTCTCACCAGCAGTGCTTCAGTTTACTAACAAGGTGTGTTTTTGTTAATCATAGGGATAACTGATTAACTATACCTTGAATTTCATTGTCTTGGGATATACACACAATCAACAAATTGATAGCGTTAATCAGGCCATTTTGATCTTTTCTAGAAGGAAGCTATTATATTAAGTGTTAGATTAGAGTTTACATATTTTGAGGTCACAAGAGCTGCACAGATTGTTCCAAATTCAGAGTGACAATTTTAAATGCTCACAGCAAATCATCCTACATTCCAGATTTTTTCTTCAGCTGATATCAAGGAATGTTTGTTATTTATATTTTTAAGTGTACACCAGAAAGTTAAGTGAGCTCTGTTGAAGGGGGGGGGGAGGGGAAATAAGGCTTTTTGTTTTAGGGATTTTTATTTTCATTGGGGTGTCATGATATTATGATGATTGTAATCTTTATACACTCAGATTCACTGCTGTGAGATGGCTTTAAAATTGAATAATTTTAAAAATAATCAGGATCATTTACTTTGTATAAAATTTAGTTCAATTGGTTGAACCTACACATTTTTAAATTATCACAAAAATGCCAAAGAATTAAGAACACAAACATGAAAAAATATATTTTAATGATCTGGTTTTTAATTAAAATTGCTTTTTAAATAAGCTTTATTATTTTATTTTATTTTAAATCAGAACTTCTTAGTTTGAATCCTATTTTATGCTGTGGTTTAAATGAAGAATTTTTTTAGGTGAGGTGGTGCTTTGAATTAGAAAGTTATTATTTCTTTTGAATTACAAAGTTATCTATAAAAGAAGCAAAGCAATATATTATTTATTTTGAATCAAGAAACTATCCATCAAAGAAGTAAAACCTCAAAGGTGCTATAACCTTTAAGTCACTGATCAGAGCTGCTGAAGATTTTCCGTCAAGCAAATGCCCAATATATTTTGAATTACCTACTTTCCCAGTGGCAGATAATGCATTATTTAAAAACTTCTGGGGGGGGGAAATAAATAAAAAATAGGTTCTTGAATTGCTTCACACTTGCCACTTAATCCAACCACATATTTCATATGGCTCAAAACATGTCAGCAACGGGTTTGAGCTATAATACAGTAGAAGTGTTGAACTATTAATAATATTTCAGCCTGTGAAATGAATTTTTTGAGCTTCAGAAAGCATGAGGTGAATTCATTTGCATATAAAAGAAACAAATTTGATTAGATCTATATAAGTATATCAAGCTGTTCCCTAGATGAGGAAATTCCTTTGTGTTTCTAATCATACATTGTTCCCTTTTAATGTACCCACTAATTAAGATAGAAGAATGCATCTGAGGCAAGATGGTGTCACTCAAGTACTCAAAAAAGCCTTCTCCAGCCTGGTGCCTATCAGTTGTTTGGGTCTGTCACTCCAGAAATCCTAAATATTATAGAAGAGGATTAAGGGTTCTGGGAGTTGTTGGGCATTTTTGTAGGGCTGAGAGCTCAAAATGTCTGGGGAGAACCTGGGTTTATGAAAGACTTATTGAGAGCACACATTTCATTCCATTTCATTTTATCTGACTTACTTCTATACACTTAGTTGGCATTTCTGCAGGCTTATTTTCAATCATAAAGCGGTACCACCCTTGTGGAAGTGAATGATCACAAATCATGTCCTGAATGGCTTTTTCCTGCAATTCCAGAGAATCAAAATGGATGCTGCGATAGGCATGTTGGAGTATACGATGTCCTTCTGGAAAGCATTCTGGAGCTAAGGGCAGAAAAGGAAGAAAATAGAAGTATCATAACTGTCAATTAAATCACAACTCAGTATGAATGAATGAGCATTTTGATATCTGTCTGTAGACTGTTTCTAGAAGCTAAATGACATGTTACCTTTACTAAGCAGAATGAGCTGAATATATATATATATCCCAAGAGGTATCACCCCTCTCTCTTGGGTATCACTTGGGTATCCCAAGAGGTATCACCCCTCTCTCCTGTCATCGCGAACCTCTACATGGAACACTTCGAAACCCAAGCACTAGAAAAATCGAAACACAAACCCAAACTCTGGCTCAGATATGTAGATGACACCTTCATAATCTGGCCACATGGGAAAGAAAAACTGGACAACTTCCTCACACACCTCAATAGCCTACACCCCAAAATACAGTTCACCATGGAAACAGAAACTAACAACCAACTTCCCTTCCTGGATGTCCTAGTCTACAAGAAATCCAATGGCTCCCTAGGACACACGATCTACCAGAAGAAAACACACACAAACCGCTATCTTCACGCACTCTCACACCACCACCCAGCACAGATCAACTCC
>QLTV01004146.1:4714872-4736785 GCA_003457575.1 Thermophis baileyi
CCCGCCCCTGCACCTGCGCGCAGGACCCCCCTGCTCCTCCATTTCCTGACTTCCGGTGGGCCCAGTAGGCCCGTTTTTCGCCCTTCCCAGGCTCCAGAGGCTTCCCCCCTGGAGGCCCTCCGGAGCCCAGAAATGGCCCTTTTCCTGACTTCCGGTGGGCCCGGTAGGCCCATTTTTCGCCCTCCCCAGGCTCCAGAGGCTTTCCTGGCGCCTGGGGAGGGTGAAAACGCCCTCCCAGAGCCTCCGCGCGAGCCCTGTACTTACCTAGCATCCCAAAACGGGCCGCGTGGAGACTCCTGGGAGGGGAGGGGCGGTCCGAAAATCAGCTGGCCGGCACGTGCCGGCGCGCTGGAGCTGAGCTAGCGCAACGGCTTGCATGCCAGCAGATATGGCTCTGCGTGACACCTGTGGCTTGCGTCCCATAGGTTCGCCATCACGGGTCTAGGAGGTTTCACAAATTATTGAATACTTTTGAACATTGCAGAAAGGCAAGTGCTACATCTGCTAAAAGCAACACTGATCTTTTTTTGTTTCATTTTTTTCAGAAGACTGACTTCTGGTGGAATTTCACCAGTCAATCAACAGGGAGGGAGGGAAGGTTGGGTTGCGGAAGCCAGGATACCAGTCTTTCTCACAACCAACAGGAATTAAAGGACAAGAGAACAGGTCAGGATCAGATGAAATATAACAGTCCCATAGGAAACCCACAGAACCAATTTTGCCACACATTTGCCAATGTCAAATGCATTATTTCAAGTTATCTGTCCCAAGTGTATCAACCCAATTTACTATTTCCATTGCTTCCTTGATTTTCCTTGTTTCTAGGTGATATTTCTTGATCAGATATTCTTTGGTCTTCTTGTTTTTCATCTTCTTTTCTTTCATCTGTTCTAGCTTGTTTGCTTTTTTCTTATTTATTGATTTTGCATCCCAAGTATTCAGCTATAACTGCAACCATGCTGTGCATCAGTTGATTTGTTATTATTATTGTTATTGACTTTTCAGTTGGGTATTCATGAATGTTTTCCATTCAAATACTAACCAGGTGCAGCTTTGCTTGATTATCAACCAAGATTCAGCCAGGTCCTGTGAGGATGGAGATATTTTACTTCTTAATTGTCTACAACCGTCTTCTCCAAACTCTTCACATGTAATTGAGTACAACTCCCAATGTTTTTAGTCAGAATAATATATTTGGGTGGCTCCACCTTTGAGAACACTGGTCTAAGATGATAATGATGTATATATAATTTTGAAGACGAGTTCAGGGGTGGGTTCCTACCAGTTCGGACCAGTTCTATAGAACCGTTAGTAATGTGGCGGCGTGGGTTGCTAGAACCGGTAGCGACCCACGCCTGCCACGCCCCCAAGCCGGTTCTCTCGGCGGTGCCGTAGGTGCCGCCATGAAGCTTTTTTTGTACTGCACATGCGCATGCACCCGCAACCCTCCCGCGCAGCACGCAACGTGTGCGTGCCCACGTGGCGCGTCCCTGAGTGAACCGCAGTAAGTAAATCCCGGGATGAGTTCCTAGGTGTGAATAGCTCTGTAATTTCCTGTTAGCCTTTTTCGTTCATCATCAAACCATTTAATCAAACCACCTAACCCAACTCAGCCTTGGTTGTTTTGTTTTTTATTGTTAGATGAACAACAACAACAACAACAAAAACCTTTCAGATGGTTTGGAATTTACTTCTACCTTGTGGATCATAAGCTTGTGTAATCATAATATTCATTTTATGAAAAATTAAATAACTTCCACTCCATGTCATGCTGCCACCATAGAATGTAAGCTTCTGCCAATATTATGCTCCTTCAACTTCAAAATCAAAGAAGAATGCAATTCACATAGTTCCACTACCACTATAAACTCCCTTCCTCATTCTTATCTAAATGATTTATCATGGCTGAGGGAAGTACAGTTAAAAGAGGGAAGAAGTTCCCTTTTACTATGTAATCTATGTAAAGTTACTCCTCCAGTCCACCAAACATCCAACCAATAGTTGCTCTCTGCCACTTCTGTATAAAGACTTGGCTGCTTTTAAGTTGCAAATTAAGTTGTAATATTCATGTCCACATGCACTCTGAAGCATGTTTTGGGAATCAGATCTGAAATACTGCACAGTCTTAATGTTAGATATTGAGACTGCCTGGTCTACTCTAAGGTCCGCTGATTGAGCTGGAAAATGGAGACTGCTGATTGTCTGAGCCATCTGACAGCTTCCTATAAAAAGGGAAGCTGTCAGCCTGGCTCTCTGCTGGATCTTGTACATAGTTACAATAAAGAGCTGTTATTGAAGCCTGTCTCTAGCCTCTTCAGTCCCAGAACCTAACAACTGGCAATGAGGGTGGGATTCTGAAGGAGAGCTGAAGCAGATGCTGAAGATCCAGCCCGGCGGCAGAAAGAACGGTGGCCATTTTGCACGGTAAAATTCAAACCGCATAGGCCAAGATGTCAGTGTTCCATCCGCCAACTCCCTTCGACCCAGCGACGGAGAACTGGGGGTCCTACATGACCCGCTTCAGGTGTTTTTTGGAGGCCAACGACCTCCTCAGCCTGCAGACAATAGGAAATGGGTGCTTTTCCTCAGCCACTGCGGCCATGAGGTCTTCGACACGGCTGAGTCCCTGTCAGAGCTGACGCCAGTGGAGACGGTTCCATGGCAGGTTCTGCAGAACATGCTGCAGACCTACTATGATCCGATGCCCTCCAAGGTGGTCAGACGGCATGAATTCTGCCAATGATTACAGAAGGAGGGGGAATCCATCAATCAATACCTGGCGGCACTAAGGAAGGCAGTGACACACTGCGAATTTAGGGACCTGGATGACATATTATTAGACCAACTAATATATGGAGTACAGGATATTCGCCTGCAACGAAGACTACTTGCGAAGTCCAATGTAACCCTACAAACAGCATTGGATGAGGCAAGGGCAACCGAGTCATCTAATAAAGCCACGGAGTCACTCCACCAGCGAAATGTGCCGGCACCCCAGAAGGCAATGCCAGCGGTCCACGAAAACCAGTGCCTAGACGACCCCAAGGATGACAGCGAGGAGGAGGTCTACCAGACAGACCGGCGCCGGGGGCACAAAGGCCACAAACTTGCTATGGCTGTGGGGGTCCACACCCATGAGCTATCTGCAGGTTCAGAGATGCCATTTGCCGGCGCTGCGAACAACCGGGGCACCTCGCTAAAGTCTGCTGAGCGAACCTGCCCAGTAAGCGCACCAACCCAGATGCCACCCAGGACGAGGTGAGACGAGGCCAGAGGTGAGACCCACCAAAGACCAAGTGCCACACTGGGTACAGCAGAATACCAGAGACCAACCAAACCAGGATCGGACAGGCGAGTACCCCTAGCCATAAGAAAATACATGTAACTGTGTCATTAGAGGGGTCTCCCTGCGAAATGGAGGTTGACACAGGCTCTTCAATCTCAATTATGTCCTGGGCTGCTGTCAAACAGGCCATTCCGGCACTCAGACAGAATCAACTCAAAGTGCAAAGCCTCAAGCTCAGCGATTATCAGGGGAATCACATCCCTGTCCTGGGCTGGAACTTCCACGTTCGTTTCGGCAGATTTGAAGGAGACCTGCCCCTGACAGTGGTACGTGGCTGCCTCCCTAGTCTATTGGGCCTGGTCTGGTTTAGTGCCCTAGGCATGGGAGTGACTGAAATCAACGCTGTATCCAGTGGCTGTGCCGACAACCTGCTGCGAGAATTCCACAACGTGTTCGACGAAGGACTCGGCAAGTATGTGGGCACACCTATTTCCTTTAGCCTTGACCCTAGCATAGTGCCAATCAGAATGAAACCCCAGAGGGTCCCCTTCGCTTTGAAACCGAAGATGGACCATGAATTGGATAAACTAATTAGCCAGGGAGTGGAAGACTCCCATAGTGACGCCGGTCAAAAGCGACGGGTCAGTGCGTATCTGCGCTGATTACAAATGTACCCTTAATAATGCCCTTCAACAGAGTGCATACCCAGTCTCAATTGTCCAGCATTTATTGCACACACTAGGCCCGGGTGCCATCTTTGCTAAACTGGACCTCGCGCAGGCGTACCAGCAACTGCCGGTAGATGGCGCTACAGCTGAGACGCATAGGGGGGCATTTAAATGTAACCACTTACAATTTGGTGTTAGCGTAGCCCCTGGAATATTTCAGGGAATTATGGAACGCCTTCCAACTAAAATTCTAGGCGTAGTGCCTTATTTTGATGATGTGCTCATCACTGCCTGCGATGAAACTCAACTTAAGGCTAGAATTAGGGAGGTCTTATGCAGGTTTAGAGCTGCCAGTCTCAGAGTCAAGGGGAGCAAATGCCAGATAGGGGTACCTGAGGTTGAGTTCCTAGGCTACCGCATAGATGGGACTGGCATCCACCCTACTAAGGACAAGGTCAGGGCAATCCAAGAAACCCCTACACTCACCAACAAGTCTCAGCTCCAAGCCTTTTTGGGACTGCTGAATTTTTACAGCATATTTTTAAAGAATAAGGCTACTGTTGCCGAGCCCCTGCATTGGCTCCTGTCCAAAAAAGTTCCCTGGGTTTGGGGAAAGACCAAGACAGTTGCTTTCCGGGCTGTTAAGCACCTCCTGTCCGAGGACAGTTTCCTTCTCCAATTCAACAAGACGCTACCAGTGGTGTTGGTGTGCGATGCCTCCCCATTTGGGGTTGGGGCTGTCCTGAGCCACCGGCTGCCCAACGGCCTGGAGGCCCCTGTCGCTTACTTTTCCAGGACGCTGTCCAGTGCTGAACGCAACTACAGTCAGCTTGACAGGGAGGCGCTTTCTGCAGTGGCCGGGGTGAAACATTTTCACGAGTACCTTTATGGCAGGGACTTTGAGCTGGTCACTGACCACAAGCCCTTGTTAGGGCTTATTGCTGGGGACCGCCCCACACCGGCGTCCCTCTCCCCCTGGCTCACCAGATGGACCATCTTCCTCACAGCCTATTCCTATAAGCTGACCCACCGGCCGAGTAAATCCATGGGGTGTGCTGATGCCCTCAGCCGTTGCCCACTGCCAGTCCTTGTGGACGACCCCACTCCAGGTGTCCCCATCCTCCTCATTGACTGCCTGGACTCTGGCCTGGTCACGTTGGCCAAGGTGGCTGCACAGTCAGCCAGGAACTCAGTTTTCCGGACTATTTTGAAATGGGTGTGGAGGGGATGGCCACAAGGGCCTGTCAAACTAGAATTTAAACCGTATTTTGTGAAACAGCACGAGATCTCGGCGCAAGGGGGTTGCCTATTGTGGGGAGATCGCATCATTGTTCCTCCATTGCTACGAGAGGAGATACTAAGGGCATTACATGAGGGTCACCCGGGGGTGGTCAGGATGAAGGCGCTGGCCCGGAGTTATGTCTGGTGGCCAAACATGGACAAGCAAATAGAAGAATGGGTGGCCAGCTGTACGCCATGACAGGAGTCTAGGGCCGCGCCCCCCAAAGCCCCAGTTCAGGAATGGGAAAGGCCTAGGGCACCCTGGTCGAGAGTCCATATTGATTTCACGGGTCCATTCCACGGCCAAACATTCATGGTAGTGGTTGATGCGTACTCCAAGTGGCTGGAGATCATATTAATGGGGTCAACCACTTCCGAGGCGGTAATCCGCATGCTCAGAAAGCTCTTTGCCACCCACAGGTTACCAGACGTGATAGTCTCAGACAACGGGCCTCAATTTATGGCCACACAATTCGAGGGGTTCCTGGCCGAACAAGGCATTTGCCACGCACTGACTGCCCCTTTTAATCCGGCCTGTAATGGCCAGGTTGAACGCATGGTCAGATCAGCCAAGGAGGCACTGGGGCACCCAGGCCCAGGAGACTGGCAAGAGTGGACAAATTCCTCTTGGTCCAACACCTCCAGTGCAGCCACAGGAAGAAGTCCAGCCGAGCTCTTAATGGGCCGGCGGCTCCACTCTGTACTAGACAGGTTACACCCCAATTACTCTAAGCCACAAAGAGAAGCCAGAAACAAACCAGGTCCTTTACAATACATGACCAAGTGTTCGCAAGGAACTTCGCCGAGGGGCCCCTATGGCTACCTGGGGTGATAATCGAAGTTACAAGTCCCCGGTCCTATGTTGTAGCATTAGCAGATGGAAGAAAATGGCAGCGGCACATAGACCAACTGCGCAGCCACCAACCCACAAACGCAGATTACCAAAACTACCCTAATGGTGATTTCCCTACAGCTGAGTCAAACCCGAGGGCGACGGAACACCTACCTGATGACCCAGGGCTCCAGCGACGTCACAACCCTGAACCGGTTCCAGATAAATCCACGACCCCACCTGAAAGCTTCCAGGAGCTCCCACAGGCAGAGCCAGAGATGACAGCAGACCCAACCTCTCTGGCTGAAGCCAACTCCCCTACTGAACCGCGCAGGTCCAGTAGAGTCCCTAAATGCCCCGCCATATGCAAAGTGGAGGGTTCAAACTAAGAGGGGAGGGGTGTTAGATATTGAGACTGCCTGGTCTACTCTAAGGTCTGCTGATTGAGCGGGAAAATGGAGACTGCTGATTGTCTGAGCCATCTGACAGCTCCCTATAAAAGGGGAAGCTGTCAGCCTGGCTCTCTGCTGGATCTTGTACATAGTTACAATAAAGAGCTGTTGTTGAAGCCTGTCTCTAGCCTCTTCAGTCCCAGGACCTAACACTTAATGTTTCCATAGGAACAACAGGGATCACTATTAATTAATAAACAAATAGATTTCTAGCAGTTTTTCATCATAATAGAGCATGTGTCCTTGTTGCCAACATGATTAGTATGTAGCAAGCTGTTATGTGTTGAAAGGCATTACAATTATAATGGTATTATGGAAATGAAAAAGCAGATTAAAACTCTGATTCAAAACATAAATACTTGAATAGGGAGCCTCTGATGTTTTGCATTAATTCTACCATCAAACCACTTAATCTGGAACATCGTACTACAGACACAGGACTTTGAAATGTTTTTTTATATTACATGGCTTTGAAAATAAAGGTTAATTCAGTAGCATATTATTCTGGATTTGGAAGAAACAAGAGTAATCTTTTTCATTGTTTCTGTTGAACAAATCAGAAAGTACTGCTGATTTGCATAAATGTTTAAAGCATTATTTAGTTGAAGGAAGGTCACCTACCAGCTTAGGTTTTTCTATTAGGTAATAAAAATGCTTCTGTTGCTAAAATGCTGGATAACTGTGTTCTCCATTTAGCTACTAAGAAAATAATTATCTAATCATATATACGGAAAAAGACTGTCATCTATTAAGTAATTAATTAAAAAAACCTGAAGACCAACAAGATTATACAACATCCATAAGAAAACAACTCGTTCATTAAGACTAATCAAAATTATTCAAATGATGTGTAAGGTTTCAATTTTACTGAATTTTTCAATAAGCAAGATTGAAAAAAATAATAATTAGAGAAAAAGAAGTCCAAAAATTAGACAAGATATTTTAGCCCGATATAATTTAAAATCAGATTAAAATTATGCCCTGAATGCAGTAATTTGTGGCAAATATCATTACTCTCGGATTTCACTGCATTTAGAGACCAAAAAAAAATGGCTGTCCATATTGTTAATTCAAGTCTAAAAAAACATCAAACAACACGTATGAATAGTTGTGAAGTTAATGTTTTATTGGAAATATGTAACTGAATTGCAAGGCACAATTGCTCAAATATAGAGAGGAGCAGGCAAGCTGAACTGCACTAATTTCAGTATAAGTTTTTATTGGCTTCCTAATAATAAATACTCATGTACAGCTGTCATCTGATAAGGCTATCACATTGCTAATAAAAAATGGCCATATGGTCATTTCTTGTATTACTTAACTAACAAAACTCCTAGCATATTTTAGAATGAGAATTTCTTTTCTGGTTTTATTAGCCTTTATAGAATTTACTATATATTATGGGCATAGCTATACATTCTAACTTGTCCATATTGAACAAATTTTATTTTTGTATTTTTCCCCAGAAAAGGATTTTTAAATTCTAAACATTTTGCACAGAAACTTTAAATTAATGAAGGTGCCTTTGAAGACTTCTGAGCAATCAATGAGAAGAAAATTATAATTATGGTTATTGATTGGCTTTTTTCCTTTTTTGCATCTCTCAGATTGAAGCAATGTGACAAAATGAACAGGCTCTTACAACCTAATTTCAGCTAAAAATATACCCTCCAAATGATTTTTTTCCCCATGAAGAACAAGAATGTTATTCATGTAAATGCCTTGATTTTAAAATATATGGGTCTGTATTCAGATGAAAATTTGATTTTCATAGCTTTCCCTTTCGAGAATCCCTCTTTTTCCTTAGAGAATCCATAATGCAATTTAATTACAGTCAGAATGAACATACTTTTTTCATACTATTCCTAAAACTGGTTACTGAGTCAATATCCCCTTCACTATAGCTCCCTCAGTCGCATTTATGCCACCAATAAATAAATAAATAAATAAATAAATAAATAAATAAATAAATAAATAAATAAATAAATAAATAAATAAATAAATAAATAAATAAATAAATAAATAAATAAATAAATAAATAAGTAAAAATAGTGAAAAGGAGATTTAGAGTAGAGAGACAATGGGAGAAACTTCCTCCTATTTTTCTGGTTCAGACTGGTTCCCATATTGACTTGTGAGATTAAAACGTGTGCTTTATTTCTGGCAGTACAAGGAAATATTACTCTGCTGTATTTCAAGTTCAAAAATTGCTCAGTATTTTGAGGTAATTCCACTTTAGGTTCACGACGCCAAACCAAAGCAGTACAAAATGGTTAGGGACTCATAGCAGCAATTGCTGGAGTGGTTATATGATCTTTTGGCCTGAGTTGACTGATATTATGGCATCTCCACCACCGAACAGATTGCTGATGAGAAGTGTGTCTGCTGGTGATAGGGATGAAGTGTAATCTAATGGAACATTGGTTCTAATATAAGACTGAGAGAAGCAACTACTTCAGGCAGTAGATTAAGAGACAGTATATTGTTATTGAATTTGTTATTGTATTTCTGTTGGCAGCTAGAAGAAAATATATGTTGGATTTTTATTTTTATTTTTAAAAAAGCTTCATGTGCTAAAATAACTAGACTAGACCTCTATATACAGAGCCCTAACTTGAGAGAAAAGAGGAATCATTTGTTACTCTGCCTCAGGCAGCAAACTGTCTAAGACAGTCTGAGTAATGCCTTGATATTCATGTAGTAGTGATGTTTTCACTCCATAGTTTTAATATTCTGGCAAATGCAGTACTTTGGGCATGGGAGTTGGTTAAAAATGACTGTAGGATATGTAAGAAGAAATCTATTCCAAAGAGCCATAAACTGTATTGGGAGGATTGGAGGGGGGGGGATGGTTCCTTTTCAGGGAGTCATGGAAGATTTTTGAGTAATATAGCCACTTTTGGGGAATTATTCTCTTTATAACATAATTTTATATACCTATCCATGGTGGTGAAGTGGTTAAAATGCAGTATTATAGGCTAATTCACTTCACTGCCAGCAGTTCGATCCTGACAGGGCTGAAGGTTGACTCAGCCTTCCATCCTTCCGAGGTTGGTAAAATGAAGACCCAGATTGTTGGGGGCAACATGCTGACTCTGTAAACCCACTTAGAGAGGGCTGTAAAGCACTATGAAGCGGTATATAAGTCTAAGTGCTATTGCTATCTCCTCTTTGTTATCATTATGTTTAATGTTGATGTTACATCATATTGTTAAGACTGTTTTACACACACACACACACACACACACACACACACACACACACACACACACACACACACACACACACATGAAAAGAATAGTTCTCAGCAATAGGCCTGAATAGTTCTTTAAGCACTTCCTTTCTACCAGATGGTTGGTTTGATTTTCAGTATCCATTTGTACTTCAGTATTTAATAAACTCTCAGTTGAATAGACTAATGAGGGGTAGGTGGTTCAATCCAAGTGGGGTTTTACACATGCATATATTTGATATTTTATTGATTTTATACATTTGTAAAATGGGAATTGGATTTTGAGCATGCAAATCTTACATATTTTATACATGCATAAAAGGCAAATGGAACTTTACACATATGCAAAAGCATATAGTGCACAGATAGATTTGGTCGATTGCATCCAAAGGACACTAAACTCAGCTTTGTTAAATCAAAGGCTTAGTTATTATTCACCAACACTTGCTGTGGTTTCTCTTTAGCCACCCCAGGCTTGGAAACTTATTAAAACTGTATAATTTAATAACAGAGGTTCAGCACAATTTGTATGGAATAATTCATTCTTCTTGGAGCAAAGTGTTTCTTAAATTTAAATCCTGTCCCTAATAGTTCTTTGACTATTGCTTAAATATGTAGCAGTTTCTAGGCTGAGTATCAGAACTGTAAGGAATTGGAAGCACTCAACTTGCTTGCTATCATGACAAGATAAAATGTTTATTCCTGAATAGGTGTCAGTCTTGTGGCTATGACAAGATAGGGAACACAGTCAGCTGAGCTAATTCTAGTTTATTGTAAAGCTACATTGACAGAATCTTGCAAATCTGAAAGTACATTTGTCCCCCATTTCCTTTACAGTCCAAGAAACCAGGGAGGGCCTCTTCTGAGCCTGTTGCCACTATCCACTTGTGGACTATGCTGCACCTTATCTGACCATTCTCTTGGCAATGTCTCTTTGTCCAATCTCCTAAAGTTATTCCAACATACCGTTCAGTAGTGGGTTCCTCTTACCTTTGCTACTGGTTCGGGAACGGGGGTGCGCGGGCGTGCTTTGCGCACACACAATGCTTCTGTGCATGCGCAGAGCGTTTTTGATGATGTCCGGGTGGGTGGGCGGAGCCTCCTGCCGCTACTGGTTCGCTGAACTGGTGCGAACCGGTAGCAACCCACCACTGATACCGTTACATAGAAGAATAAAGCACCGAATTTGTCAATCTTTTTTTTTACCGCTCCCTATCAGGTTCTATTTCCATTATTTGTAAAGCACTGATTTTGACTAACTTAAATGCTGCATTGTATGAATTCTTCACTAAGAAGTATACATAGCTGCCAAATATGGGAAAATTTCAGCCATTGTAATGTGTGTCAATCTGATTAAATGATGCTGAAACCCATAATAACATGTCCCAGGAACTGTACCAAAAGCCCTTTTCAGACATGCTTTGGAATTTTACAAAGCTCACATTCATTTAATTGAAATTTTCTTTTTATATAAATGTTATCAAAAGTTTTACAAAAAATTTGAAAACTAACACAAACTAATAAAGAATAAAAGAAACAAAGAAGAGAAAGAAGAGAAAAGAGAAAAAGTGCAAAGAGAATGGAAAGAAACAGGAAAAAAAACCCTTCTGATTTCTTCTGCAGCAAATGTAAGTAGATTTATGATATTAACTCTTTATGATCACAAAAAGAGCTCTTTTTTTCCAATTATCCAGTTCTTTTAATCATCAAAACCACAAATATGTGAGTGTAATTAGAGTACTGAGATGATTTAAAAGATTACTTAGGGAAAGTAGTATTTTTGTATGAATTATTAAGATGCATTTTGCTTCACTGGGAAGAGAGATGATTATCTAATAATTAATAATGAGTTAGTCTCAAAAGTGTCTGTTTCTACACCTATGAAGGTTTATTAGCAATAGCAATAGCAATAGCACTTAGACTTATATACCGCTTCATAGTGCTTTACAGCCCTCTCTAAGCAGTTTACAGAGTCAGCATATTGACCCCAACAATCTGGGTCCTCATTTTACCCACCTCGGAAGGACGGAAGGCTGAGTCAACCTTGAGCCGGTGAGATTTGAACCGCCGAACTGCAGCTAGCAGTCAGCTGAAGTAGCCTGCAGTGCTGCACTCTAACCACTGCCCCACCTCGGCTCATTATCGTCACCCATTTAGTTACAAAATCTTTTTTTTTTAACTTACGTTTCATGATTCTGGATTTGTTCTGTTCATTTTATATCATCAGTGCCAAAGCAAATATTATTAGATCCAGAATCATTACCATGCAGAACGTCTCATGCATGTTCCCCTCTGAAGGAAAACTCTGTGATCAGTGGAGGCTTCAGTCAATAAACACAAGTGGTGGGTGAGTTTTGCTTATTCTTCTTTACCTTACAGTACCCTAAGCCACATATTTTTTTCCAGTGAGCCTTGCATGCTATGGATTAGATTTGGGATACTGCAAGAGACTGAAACAAAAACAAAACAAAACAAAAAAAAAGGACTGGGTGGGAAGGCATGGGGGAAGAGGCCCTTTCATTCTCGTGAAGTCTCTATTGTACTGACTCAGAAGATCCCCTCATAAAGGGCACAATCAGATCATGCGGCTTTACTTCTTATGAATCTCTCTGCTCAGATGTCTGTGCCACATGTGAAGCCATTTATCAATGCCTTTGAGTCAAGATGCTTTGGGATAGCAGGGTAGAGCAGCTATTTTTCTTCAGAACTAATCCGCTGCCATTTGCAGATTTCCCTAGCATCCACTGTATAGCCATTTACTAGTATAGTGCTATAACACGGCTCATTGACAAATATTACGTAGTAGTAATAGCATTTTCTTAGCTAGAACTGAGTCTTTTCGTACCAGTTTTCTGTGGATGTAGTATTCCCTTTGGAAAATGTATGAAAAGTGGCCTTCTAAGGCATTAGGCTGCTAGCCAAGTCACATATATGGTTTGCAGACAGAATATCCAGGGTTTAAACCCTGACATTTTCGGTAAAAAGAATCAGATAAGCAGACTGTGTAAACCATTTGCCTCCCCTGGAAATGAGAAGAACCACCAGAGTGACTCTATATAAAGAGCTTCATATATCTCAAGGAAACAAGCAAGAGCATATAAGAATAATAGATCATGCACGTTATGGTTATATGAGGCTTTATGAAGCAAATCCCTGAGGACTGATAAAAATTACAATCTGAGGGGAAACCTGGATCTTCAGTATACTTTTTCCCTGCCTTCCATTAAACAAACGAAAGCAAAATATTAAGCTGAACATGGCAATGCTTTTTGAAACACAAAAAAATATATAAATGTATAAAATATATATAGTATAAAAGCAAAAATACATTCCAAATCACAGCAGTTTAAAACAGCAAGTGAATCTAAAAGCTAAAACGGTCTTTAGCTCTGATGATATCCAACTATTAAATGGCATGAGAATACAAAATGTAAGCACCAGGGAGAGCATTCCATATTCTATAGCCAGGGTGGACGCTAATAAAAGCTTTGCAGATTCTGTTCATGAAGCCTTACAATAAAGTAGAAATTATTCCAATTGCTTTTGTTTCCTGCTTGGTCTACCTGGAAAGACTGATATCTATCATGCAAGCCTGCAAGTGCAAATCTCCTGCCATCTATTTTACAGTTCAAGAAGCCAGGGAGGGTTCTTTTGAGCCTCTTGCTGTGCCCACTATACCGCTGCGGGCTATGCTCTCTCTTATCTGACCATTCTCTAGGAAGCCTCTCTATGTCCCATCTCCCAAGGTCTTTCCCATATACCATTATGGGGATCTTAAAGCATGGGTAACTACTGGAATGTATACAAATATTCTATCAGGTAGAGCAATGGCAAAAACATTTCTAGAAAGTGAATATATTCAAGGAGTGATTCCATTAAGAAGTGAGATTGGAAGGGGAGTAGATCAGTTGACAACTAGGAAAGCACCAGACATGGAACGCCTACTGACCTGCTTCAAGCTGCAGAAGAAGAGGGCAGTGAACTGCTAACAGCTGTAGATTGACAAATATGGAACAAGACAATATAAGAGAGAGGCAGGGAAAAATAGAATATACTTTATACTGAATTTGGAGAAGACGAATGTACAAATTCCCAAATCATTACACTAATTTTTATGAAAAGTTTTGCTTAAGAGACCCATACTTGAACAGAGAAATGCCAAATGAATAGGCAGATTTCAGAAAAGTTGGATGAACATGAGACCAACATAATATCAAAAGTGGAGAGAGAAAAAGTATATAAGATAATTTGTTTAATTACAGCAAGGATTTTGCATCATGCAAGAAGGTGAAATAATTCAGGCTTATGTATATGGCACAATATCTGATTATCCTTCTGGGAAAACATTTTAGTGAATAATAAACTACTGTGAGTCAGGGAAATCAGACTAGTTCAAAAGAGAGAAAGGTATGAAAAAATATCCATATTGTCCCCATTTCTGTTTAATTTACACAGTGAATATATTACAAGAATGGCAGGATGGAAAAGATGCCAGCTGGTATCAAAATTAAAGGTTAACAGTCTGAAATATGCAGATGCTGCTGTATTATTAGTTAAAAGACAACTTATGGAAACAAAAAGTAAAATAAAAAGGTAATGTTAAATATTAAAACAAAATTAATGTAAACCACCATGTGTAGGAATCTCAGAGTTGACTGAGAAGCAATGAAAGTTGTAGATAATTATTTTTTCTTGGGCTCAAGAATAAATATATACACTGTGGTAGAGAGGTAAAGGGGAGATTAATTCTAGAGAGGAAGACAATAAGAAACTTAATAGCTTATGAAGGATAAGGGTATTCCAGTGACAGTAAAAAAACAAAATAGTTACAGCAGTCATTTTTCAACTGGTAATGTACTGTTATGAAAGCTGGAGAAAGAATGAGTCTAAGAAGATAGATGTCTTCAAATTATGGATTTGGAGATTGCAATAAGAAACAATCCATCAGTCCTGGACCAAATAAAGACTGACTGTTGTCTTAAAGTGATGATCCATAAGCAGAAACTAACATACATTGAGCAAATTATGGAGTAGCAAAACTACTCTGCTTGGCAAGGTTGAGTTAAACAGAAGAAGGGGAAGACAATTGGTAAGATGGAGGAGGAGGAGGAGGAGGAGGAGGTGGTGGTGGTCCTTGGAAGAGCTACGGATTACCAGTAGGGACAAATCAAAATAGTGGGAATCTATCTAGTCACGAAGACTCAGTGGCATCTGGATGAGATACTAAGTGAAGACCTGGTAGGATTTCTGAAAGAAAATTATTATTTCAAGTTTTCTTCTGGTGCAATAAATAGATCATTTTTGGCTTTTCACATGAATAAAGCTCTGCCTATCTTCAAGAAAGCCAAGTGTTTGTTAATAGAAGTTAATTGACAATGCCAGTGGTATTAAGATGGTTACGGTCAGAGGTTTCTTACATTCCCAGAAACTGTCTCCAGCATAATTGCATTGTCTGCAGCTTCAGTGGAATGTTAGTTTTGCTTGGATTCTCTCTAAATGGGCAAACTGACTCTGTAACAAATTGTGTTTGTCATGGTCTCTGCAATCCTAAAACATTAGTTTTTATTAAAAGGCATATTTGGTACAATGCATATTGTTTCTTGAATGTGCAAGAAATACTGCATTGCATATATGACAGAGGCCACCAAGATGAAACTTGGGACTGAATGAATAATAGACTCAAGTGTATTTCTTCTGCTATTACATAATTTTGTTAGGAGAATGTTCACTCCTTGGATCAAGAATTTCAATTATAAGTCATGCCATTCATATATTTAATATTAAATATAAACTAATCATTTTTATCATTAGCTAAAACTCTTTCTTACCATTTTGTTTCAAGTAACATAAAAAGCTGTTCCCCCTGCAAATCCACCCTAAAATGTTTATAAATACTTTCTGAAACCTGAAACTATCCCTGTACATTATGATTGATTCATATGAAGTCCTGTCTTCATGCATATCTTGAAGAAAGTCAAAGAATATGAAATATAAATAAATCATAGTCTCATGTATGCTGGTTCCAGTCCCTACATATGTATTTTTCCCACCATGCTTTATTCCCTCTAACCTCTGTGAGGAAATCTGGAGGGAAGCTGTGTTTCTGTTTTCTTCACTATGATATAAGTCAGGAACGTGGTGGCTCACATGGTTAGGATGCTAGGTTGGAGGTTAGCAAGCCCGCGTTTGAGATCCGAGTGCTGCTGCATGGTGGGGTGAGTTCCCATCATTCGCTCCAGCTCCTTGATCAGGATATGAAAGGAGTTCCTACAAGTGTCCCCTGGGCAATGATGATGCTAATCCTTTCAACTCAGAAGCACGCTAAACTATGCCTCCAACATGAACGGCACAGGGATTATGTGTCCATGTGATGCAGGATGCAACTGTAGATGGACAGCTGCATCAACATTCAAGCAAGCCCAAGGACTGCTCCCCTTTACTCCTCCTAACCGAATGTAGAAATGTCAAAAAGAACAAAGTGTGGAATATAGGATACTGGTGTCTTCTGTAGCCTTCATGTTTTCTTTAAGAATGCACAAAGCATGAAAATTGTGCAGGTTGTACCTCACATTCCTACAGACAGGCATGTCCTGCTTTTCCTAATACTTTTAAAGTTCCACAACATTACACAGAGAATAAACATAGAATAAACATAGAATAGAATAGAATAGAATAGAATAGAATAGAATAGAATAGAATAGAATAGAATAGAATAGAATAGAATAGAATAGAATAGAATAGAATAGAATAGAATAGAATAGAAAAGAATAGAATTTTTTATTGGCCAAGTGTGATTGGACACACAAGGAATTTGTCTTGGTGCATATGCTCTCAGTGTACATAAAAGAAAAGATATGTTCATCAAGAATCATAAGGTACAACACTTAATGTTAGTCCGGGTACAAATAAGCAATCAAATCATAGTAGGAACCAGTCAATATAAATTGTAAGGCTACAAGCAACAAAGTTACAGTCATACAGTCATTTGTGGGAGGAGATGGGTGATGGGAACGATGAGAAGATTAATAGTAGTGCAGACTTAGTAAATAGTTTGACAATGTTGAGGGAATTATTTGTTTAGTAGAGTGATGGCGTTAGGGAAAAAACTGTTCTTGTGTCTAGTTGTTCTGGTGTGCAGTGCTCTATAGCGTCGTTTTGAGGGTAGGAGTTGAAACAGTGTGTGTCCAGGATGTGAGGGGTGTGTAAATATTTTCACAGCCCTTTATTTACTATTATTTGTCTGAATGGTTTTCCTCTTGTTACTTGGCTAATGTGTCCTAAACGCTTTCCCTTGTGTTTAGGGATAACAATTTCCAAGTGGGAAAGAAGAAATGAATCTAAAGATCTCCCACAGCCACATATTGTCATCAAGCTGATAAATGTCAAAGTAATTTGGCTTCCCTTGTTTATCCTTAACATTGCAATCTAATTCAGAAGTAAACCAAAAATAAAAACCCAGTGCTTACACTTTCCAGATAATTTCATTACAGCACATATTGATTCATCAGTTTCTCTCATTAATATTAATGACATTCAAATGGCTAGATACCTGCATACTGGGATAAGGGTTTACTCTGAGGAATGTAACTCCCACAGATGAATTAATCTAAATGCACTTCTTTGCAGAGATAGGGTACTGCATTATGCTGCTCATTACAGTGGTATAAATGAGGGAAGACTGAGCCTCTTACCGACTTGTGCAGTATTTTACTGGATTTAGCCCTATGCTTATGTGGATTTGTGCTACTGAGGGATTATTAAAAGTAGCTAATAATTTTCTGGTTAATTTAAATTCTATCTCTATAAACACAAGAATCATTCTACATAAAATTAAGAGTCCAATACTAAACACCAGAGTTAGTTTCTGCAGCCCAAAGCATTAAAGTATGTAGCTCTATCACCCCATGCCTGTTTCATATGCAATTCTCCTAAACCCAGAATCCTCCAGAAGGTCTGGATTTCAAGACTCTGTTGTCTGAAATCTAATATATCTGAAGAGCATTCAGTTATTGAAGGGTTCTTTATATGTAGAAGCCAGGGGTGATATTCAATATTTTTCCCTACCGGTTCTGTGGGCGTGGCTTGGTGGGCATGACAGAGGAAGGATACTGCAAAATCTCTATTCCCACCCCACTCCAGGGGAAGGATACTGCAAAATCCCCATTCCCTCCCCACTCCTGGGGGAAGGATATTGCAAAATCTCCATTCCCACCCCACTCTGGGGCCAGCCAGAGGTGGTATTTGCCGGTTCTCCGAACTACTCAAAATTTCCGCTACCGGTTCTCCAGAACCTGTCAGAACCTGCTGAATTTCACCCCTGGTAGAAACCAATCTCCTTTTACTCAGTTATACCAAAATATTAGTATAAACTAGGGGTGTGTTAACTTCAGTCCCAGGGCCTATTTTAAAGCTGATATTAAATTGTACTGTTTAACGTGATAGAATGGGGAAACCATTAAATAATAACAAATTGCCACTAATAAGATTATTGTGTTCAAATTTGCTGTCCCTAAATCTTCAAGTCCAGTAGACTTTAATAAATCTGCTTTTTATGAATTTATCAAATAACATCCAATTAACCATTACATCTTGTGGTAATGAATTTCATAGGAAAACATATGTTTTCCATTTATGTTGATTTATTCTGCAAGGAGCAACATTTATGAGCCATACTGCTATAACAATTATACCATTTTTAAGATTTAAATATAATAATAATATACAGTTAATAATAACTATAAAATTGATGTTTATTGCATTGTAAAGTATTGTTTGCTTATTTGATTAATTTAAACTCTTCCTTTTTATTAAAACTGCTATACATGGTAAAATAAAAACGCTTATAAATGCACAAAATAAAATACTTTAATAAAACAAAAAGCACCTTCTAAAAGCGCCTTTTAAAACAAATGAATCAGTACATCTGACAAAATAAATAAATATATATATATTATTTTCTAGTCTGCCATAGTTAGGAATAAATTCAATGAAATCATAACTAAGTTAATTACACTGTGTATAAATAAGCCACCTGTAGGGCAATTCTAAGCATATAGTGAACCATGTTAACTAGCTATAATTCCAGCCATCTGCCCCAGATATTAATAGCAGTTAATAGCACTCCATGTAATGCAAAACCAATGTTCCTATCCATTATGAATTATGATGTAATTTGTCTATTTTCACAATGTTTTATATCATTCCCTGATACCTTCATGAAGCTTTATACTCACACATCTATATGAACTGTGATTTGAAAACCTTTAGCAGTATTTGATGTTGTTTCTAATTACTTTATTTTTTTAAATAAAACACACCTTTTACAACCTGAACAGGTAATAAGCTTAAAGTAATTTTTGTCCTGCTACTTGTGTGCTGTTTGGGACAAGGTAGGGTCCTGGGAAGTTGAGACTCCTCAGAATTTTCCACCCCACTCTTTCCAATGCTGCCATGGCTCTGCCGTGGCTCTTTCAAAGATGGGATTCAAACCCTGAGGCCATCCATCTTCACAGGATGACTTAAGGAAATCAAAGGGAGTAGTGAGTATGCAATATAGCAATAGCAATAGCAATAGCAATAGCAATAGCAATAGCACTTAGACTTATATACCGCTTTATAGTGCTTTACAGCCCTCTCTAAGCGGTTCACAGAGTCAGCATATTGCCCCCAACAATCTGGGTCATCATTTTACCCACCTCGGAAGGATGGAAGGCTGAGTCAACCTTGAGCCGGTGAGATTTGAACTGCCGAACTGCAGCTAGCAGTCAGCTGAAGTAGCCTGCAGTGCTGCACTCTAACCACTGCGCCACCTCAGCTCAATATACTCTCCTCCAAAGTCAACCCTCCGTCGTCAGTGGGAGCTCATTTAGGTGATTTTAGCATTGTTTAAGGACATTCTTTCTTGGGAATAAATTCCAAATGACCATACATGGGATTGTACCATCAATAAAATGTCCCTGTTCTTCGGATCCACACTTTTAGCAACTGTGAGCAGGGCACAACATACAAAGATGTGTTTTGAATTTACTCATCGTTTCATTTTCTAGCAGTTAGTTTTTAAGCATTTGATTCAAATACTCGGCTACTGAGTATTTGCCTCTCAGTATCTGAACTGAGACTGTATTGGAGATAATCTTATATTAATTCCCAAAGTGCCCTTAGCTGATAAAAATGACAAGAGTAAGTCTTTTATAAAATGATAGAACATAAATAAGTACATCATGGCATTAGCATAGAGAAAGCACTATTACATCTTTTGACCTTACTCATTATAATCATTTGGGGGATGAAAAAAACATTTCAGGTAAATTCAGGTGATCTGAAAATGTATATTTATAGTATGTGAAATCTAGCCATGTCTGTGACTCATCAAAAAGGAGCTTTAAAGCAAAAATACAACTGCAGTGTTAAGAATGAGGTTCATTAAAGACCTGAATCGCTATTTCTGCACACTCTCTCCACAGCTTGAATGGTGGAATTTTTTAAAGTTTGCAGCCAGAAAAATCTGCAGAATTCTCCTCACAGATTTCCTCATTGAGTGATTTGCTAAGAAAGTGAAAGCCTTAAGTGAATATAGTGAGGCAGCAAAGAAGTAGGAAGACAAAAAAGCAAGACAAAAATTATGTGAGAAAGTAGCCAGTTTGGTCTACTGGTTAAGGCCCCAGGCTAGAAACCAGGAAGGGTGAGTTCTAGTCCCATTTTAGGCAGGAAAACTGGCTGTGTGCCCTTGAGCCAGTCATTCTCTCTCAGCCCAACTCATCTCACAGGGCTGTTGTTGTGGGGGAAAATAGGAGGAGGCAGGATATTAGGTGTGTTACCCACCTTTAGTTATTTATAAAAATAATGAAGTTGGGATATTTAAAAAAAAAACAGTGAAACAGCAGAACAGAGGGCAATAAGATAATTGAGGTGGAGGTAGAAAGGAACTGATGAAATGTAGAGGGGGGAATGAATAGCTGAGTAAGAGAAGGAGCAGCGCTGAGATTGAATGTCACCCAGAGGTGGTTAGAAGATGGGAATCTATATAAATATTTGAAATAAATGAATCAATAAATGTCCAAGAAAAAAATGCAGAGAGAATATCAGAAACTCAAAATAAGATAGCAAGGAAAAAGCACGTGCTTGTGGTGGGCAGAGAAAGATGTTAAAGACTGGATTCAATAGGACCTCTTGTGAAAGGACATGGACAAAATGTTGAAAGAATATTGAACAGTTAAGTAATATAATGACCCATCACAAATGTTCATAATACAGGGGCATTTTCATGCAGAATACAGATTTATTGCTGTTAGCCATTCATTGTATTTTATATAAACGGTTGATACATTTCAAAAATACAGTACATGAGGATAGAAAAGACTCATTTCTATCTAAACTTCATACTGAAGAGAGGCAAGGAAATTTTTGGAGGAGGGGGAATGAATAGTGACAGGAACTCTGTTGTTTCCTGGTTTTAATTAACAATAGACTGGGGAGAAAGAGGCACAAGGACAAGGTATGGAGACCCTTCTTCAACTAGCTCTTGCCATTTACTGAAGTAGCCAAAATAGATACAAAGAGCTAATGCAGCCTCCCACAGCAGAGGGACCGAGAAAGAAAGATTGAGAAAGATTTATAGCACTACTGAAATAAGAGTAGGTCAGCATCTTTTCTTTTTCTCTCATTCTGCAAAACTTGTGAGGACTCTAAGCATTCATTTTTTCCAACTTTTTTTTTTTTTTCTTTTTCTCACATTAAGAAAAACTTGTGAGGACTCTAAGCATTCATTTTTTCCAACTTTTTTTTTTTAAGGAAAAGATAAAACTGGCTGCATTGCTAACTTTAAAAGCCGCTACAAAAATCTATGCCACCAAATAAAGACTGAATGCACCAATTATCACATTAATCAAGAAGAAAACCTTCTACGCACGAAATCCACCCGCGCCTTCTATAACTTTGTAAATAACCAACTCAAAGACTCGAGATCCATCCCACCCCTTAAAGGACCTAATGGTAAAGACTATAACGATGAAACCATTAAAGCCAACCTTTTAAACACATTCTTCGGCTCAGTCTTTGTAAACAGCAATGGCTCATGCCCAATATTTCCTAGTCGTACCACAAATAATTACAACGATCTAACAAAAATTGATATTACAGAAGATAACGTTGCAAAGGCATTAC